>JAGGCT020004143.1:120386-125386 GCA_017654935.2 Phymorhynchus buccinoides
TGAGTGTTCCGATCATTGAAAAGGCTGTCTTTCTGGTGATTTCGACGTGTTTCTTGCAAAAACTCATCCGTCAGGGTCCACCTTTAAGAAATTTGATGTGAGAGAGTGACATGAGTGAGACTGGCAAAATTTGTGGTGCAACCTTTTTTTTTTACCCTAGTGGTCTCATGTCAGGTCAGGTCAGGTCAGGTCAGGTCAGGTCAGGTCAGGTAGTTAGGACATTAGGCCTCGCGGCCTCTTCACTGTCCTGTCATTTTTGTTTGAACTTTTGTACAGCTGAGAGGTTTTTGTATTTTGTTTTCGGCAAATCTGCCTTTTAGTCATACTCATATTGAAGTTTTGATATGTTGGTGTATCCACCAAGGAGGTTTTTGAATTGTGTTAGATTCTGTGCTCGTTTAATATGTGCAGGAAGAAGCCTTGCGAGAAAGTTTGATAAGATTGTTTCCTGTCAGTTTGCTGGCTATAATAAGCTTTTTTGTTAAAAAGCAGATGGTCTTGTCCAGGTAGGACGAAAAGTAGTCCTAATTATACATGAGATGATGTATGAAGATTGTGCGAGCACATGATCTAATTGTTTGGTGAGATGATGAGTAGAAATTAATAAGGCAGTGAGAGCGGGAACTATTTTGTTATGTGTTTAGTGATGTTTGATTGAACCTTCACCGTGCTTCATGGGTGCAGCTGAACCCAGAGACACATAAAAGTCTGTATATCTCCGGAACCATTGAAGATATCCGTATGAAATTTTAGGTATCTTTCAAACACATGATTATCCTTATATCAGCAAATTGTCATGTGTTTACACGGACAATCATAGGAGTAAATGGTTACGTAAGTTTACTATAACGGAAAGGATCGCGTGGGTTCCAGTGAACCCATACTTAATAAAGGTATTTTTGCCGGGATAATTTTGGGATTTGATTATGTTCAATGATGACAAATGATAACAATAATGTTCAGTGCGCTAAATGGGGAAAAGACCCCTACGAGATGTTTTGGGATTTATTCTGTGTTTTGGTGACGAGCTTAATTTGTGGTAAAAAGAAAAGTGGTTGAAAGTGTTTGATGAATGTGGTTATGAAAGGGTTATTTCCTTTTGCTTCGGTTGATAGGTTAAAGTGAGATAAGATCTCATTTGTAGTGAGAGTGTGCAGGCTTGTTGGGGGTTTGTTTCACTCACCTTCAAGGCGTTTTCACTGGGAAATATGATTTGGGTTCCTACTTGTAATGAGAAGCTTCTGAGAGCTATTTGTTTTGGTAGCACTGCTTTAACCCTTTCACCGCCAAAGTCACATTTATTTTTAGCACCACAGTGATTTAACACCTATGTCACTAAAAGGCATCAAATTGGGGTCTATTATCCAAAGACCCTATTGTCTTAGTTTTGGGAAGTAAGGATAGACCTTATTTTATATTTGTTACAGAAGTATCACGGACCGGATGGGCGTCTGGCCGTGACGGAGGGGAGGGGATGATGTAGTCAAGAGTAAGAGCAACTCCCTAAAACTAATAACAGACGCATTACAAGATTACGAGGAGAGGTAGGAGGGAGAGAGAGACATAGAGAGGGAGGAGAAGTGAGAGAACACGAGAACATGAGAGAGAGAGAGAGAGAGAGAGAGAGAGAGAGAGAGAGAGAGAGAGAGAGAGAGAGAGAGAGAGAGAGAGAGAGAGAGAGAGAGAGAGGGAGAGAAACAGACAGACTGACAGACTGACAGACAGACGGACAATCTGTCCAGCAGTCCGTCAAGAGTACTACATGGCAGGAGGAGCAGGTAAAGGGAAGAGGAGGTGACAAGTCAGGTACATAGAAACATCCTCCACATTTATAAAAGCTACCCCGGGTGCTTTCATTTTAGGAAGGCAACTTTATTAAACAATTGGGCAACAAAATGTATAGGCCTACCTTAGGGTCTCAGGGCTCCCTTCCTCCGAAATCTGCGCACTGGGCTGGGTTGACTCACAATGCCTCTCTTCTAGACTATTCTGTTGGTTCTCCCTTTTCTTCTGGACTCTCCTCTCTTCTTCTTCTCGACTTCCCCCGTCTCCTCGCTCGCTCTGTCTTCGGGGCATCCCTTTTTGTTTTTGTTTCCAAGAGCCCTAATTAATATTCATGCGATTGCCCATCACGTGGACAGAATGCATCCGCTTATTTGTTTTGGAATTTAGGGGGGCTACCGGTGACGTAGGTAGCTACCACCTTGGACCTTATCTTTCATATCGTCTTGATTCGCCCTTTCCCGATTAACCCTTTTCCTTACCCCGTGATAGAAGAATCCCCAATACTGCAGATGGATATTGTTGTCTACCCAGGTACATTCAATGGAATCTTTTGGCTGAAATATGGCTGGCGGTGAAAGGGTTTACCTTGCTATACGGTGAAGATGTAATTATCATTAGGTCATGACTGTACCGTGTTAAATGATGCGGAAGATTACATTGTTGTTGTATGTCAAGAACTTAAGAAATTGTGACAGATTGGAGTGTGATAGTCTGTCCTGAATGCTTATGTATTGTGTGTTTCTTTGTCTGTTGCAGGGCAATAATTCTGTTTCTATCATTCCCTTTGTTCTTTTTTTTAAATTATTCTTGTTATTCCCCTTATCCTTTATTCCTTTTATCTTTTGTTTTATTCGAGAAATTAAAAGAAAGAATATCTTGGAAAATAGTTCGTGTTAACAGTGCTTCTGAAAGCAGAGAGATATACACAAAAACACTAGACTACCATTCTACCACATAACCCTGGTTACAGTTGCTATGGTATTTGACTGAGTAATGGAGGTAAATAACTCTAATTTTCACGAAGTGCTCTACCCTAGTTTCTCTCTCTCCCGAAAATCGTCTATTCTGTATGCGAGCGTTGTCTAGCTCTCTCTATAGAGTCCTTTAAAAAAACACCACAACACAATAGCCAGAGTATGATTTTAAGGTGAGGGTAAACTGAACATGTCGCACCGTAAAAAGAGTTAACCTGTGATTGATTTGATTACCTCCATGTTTTAGTTTGGGTCACTGTCTGTCTGTCTGTCTGTCTGTTTGGCTGTCAGTCTGTCTGTCTGTCTGTCTGTCTGTTTGGCTGTCAGTCTGTCTGTCTCTATTGATTTATCTCTCCATCTCGTTTTGTGTGTCACTGTCTCTCTGTCTTTTTGTTATCTTGGATTTTACACTTCTCCAAGCACACACGTACGCAAATAGAAGCGTGCGCACGCACGTGCATATCGTCTATGCACATACACACACACACAAAAACACACACACGCAGAGAGAGAGAGAGAGAGAGAGAGAGAGAGAGAGAGAGAGAGAGAGAGAGAGAGAGAGAGAGAGAGAGAGAGAGAGAGAGAGAGAGAGAGAGAGAGAGAGAGAGAGAGAGAGAGAGAGAGAGAGAGAGAGAGAGAGAGAGAGAGAGAGAGAGAGAGAGAGAGAGAGAGAGAGAGAGAGAACTCAGAACATTTTTTTTAATGATTAGGCCATCTGCCCGTATCAAGAAGGGGAGGTGAGGGGAAGGGGTGTTGGTGTAGATACAATGATCATACATAGAATAGGAAAAAAGAAATATAAACATAAAAAGTAAACAGTAATGATCGAACCCAATCCAAAGTAAACCAACCAAGGGAACACATAGCAAGGCATAAGAAAGGGAAGTGGAAGGAACAATACATAAATGGTATGAAGTATTACGAGCAGCGACATCAACTATTGTCAGCTGTTCTATCTTACATTAACAAAAATTACCACGTGCAATAATTAAGTGAGGAATGGGAGGAAATAATTTCATAATTAAACACATTTCATTCCTCTATGTGTCTCGCACGCGCACACGCACACATACACTTACACGCACATGCACACACACACGCGCGCGCGCGCGCACACACGTTCGCACACATACGCACGCATGCACAATATCAATGCATAATTAACCAGCTTAGTAGTAAAAAGAGTACCATCAAGTGAAATCACATTCTCAAGGAATCGTATCGTTAGAGAGAGAGAGAGAGAGAGAGAGAGAGAGAGAGAGAGAGAGAGAGAGAGAGAGAGAGAGAGAGAGACGCTTCGCTTCAAACGCTTCAAAATGTTTTAATTGACATTGGCATAATAATACACCCTAATGTCACGGGGCCTCTTTTTTTTTTTTTTTTTTTTTTTTTTTTTCCCCGCAGCGTATGCATTATATCGTAACAAACAATAAGAATACAAACAAATAAATCAACTAAAGTGAAACTCATAACCATTATAGTAAACACAATCGTAATACATGACCAACTTATCCTGGTCAATAATTGTTTATCGAACTACTCAAATAATAATGGTAGTAATCAAATAATGTAAAAAGGTACAAAAACTAAAAGAATAGCAACAGATCATCAAGCCAAATGATATTTATAATTATTCCTAACCATTCAGCAGGAGAAGGTTTCTTTTTCGCAATGTAAAAGCTTCTGCTACATATTTTGCAAATAACAATATTAATTCATCATCTTCCGAAGATAATAAATAGCATATGCTCTTCTGCCTCACCACATCCAAGGTAAATAGTTGTAGCTTCTGCTACATATTTTGCAAATAACAATATTAATTCATCATCTTCCGAAGATAATAAATAGCATATGCTCTTCTGCCTCACCACATCCAAGGTAAATAGTTGGGATTTAGCTCTAATTCTACAAAATGTTCTTTTTCTTTCACACCATCTGCACATAAAACACATAAATTATCTACTGCATTTTCTCGTTCAAACCATCTTTTATTATTTCTAAAACCCAATTACCTATTTCTAGAGAGAGAGAGAGAGAGAGAGAGAGAGAGAGAGAGAGAGAGAGAGAGAGAGAGAGAGAGAGAGAGAGAGAGAGAGAGAGGAACGGAACGAGAAACACAGAATGAACGAAGCAAAGAAAAAGAGAAAAAGAGAGAAGCATTTATGCAACAACAACAACAACAACAACAACAACAACAACAACAACAACAACAACAACAGAGAAAAAAAGGAAGAAAAAAAA
>JAGGCT020004143.1:132886-152886 GCA_017654935.2 Phymorhynchus buccinoides
TCAATGCTTTAGTGATAACGATACACAATTGCCTTCAATTTCGAGCAATCGTTTGGTCTGTACATTTGATCAAAGTGGGTACGTATCGAAATTTGATTTCCCCAAGTCATTGAAATCACAAGACAGGGCATTCTGATGCTCCCAAAAGTTCAGTAATGCGTGTATCCGCCATGGCTGTTCTGGCACTCGACGCAGCGAGTCCTCATGGAGTTGACCAGGGTGGTGAAGATCCTCTGTGGAAGCGCCTGCCACTCAGCCTGCAGCATCTGGTAGAGGTGCTGGGCATCCCTGGGAGGGGGGTGGTTGCTCCTCACTTTGCGATCCAGCTCATCCCAGAGGTTCTCAATCGGGTTGAGATCGGGACTGCATGCTGGCCACTCCATTCTGTTGACTCCAGACTGCTGCAGGAAGTCGTTGACCACCCTTGCCCTGTGGGGGCGAGCGTTGTCATCCTGGTAGACAGCCGGCGGTCCCATCTGCTGCAGTGTAGGCACAGCCAGCGGTCGAAGGATCTCATCCCGGTATCGGAGGCCAGTCAGGTTACCCTGTACATGATACAAGGGTGTTCTGTGGTGAAGGCTGAAGGCCCCCCAGACCATTACAGAACCTCCACCAAAGGCCACCTTTTCTTGGACAGTGGCGTCAATAAAGCGTTCCCCTGGGCGCCTCCAGACCCTCAGTCGGCCGTCGTTGTGGTTCAGGGTGAAGCGTGATTCATCACTGAACAGGACCTGGGACCATTGCTGACGTGTCCACCTCACGTGACGTCTGCAGAAGGCGCGGCGTGCTGCCCTATGGGCTGGAGTTAAGCGTGGCCGTACAGCTGGGCGACGAGAACGGAGGTTAAACCCATGAAGGCGGTTCCGTATGGTCTGCTGGCTGATGTTGATGTTAGTAGCCACCCTCAGCTGCCTTCGAATGATGCTGGAAGAGGCTGTTCTTGTCTGCAGGGCTTGTCGTTCAATGAGACGATCTTCACGTGGAGTTGTCTTCTTCGGTCGACCAGATCTGCGTCTTTCATGGACCCTCCCAGTGGCTGTGAAGCGTTGAATCAGTCTGACAATGACCGAGATGGACACCTGAAGTCGCCTGGCCACTTCTCGCTTGGGAACACCATCTTGGAACCATGCAACAGCTCGTCCCCTATCCAACTCGCTCAATTTTCGTCGTGGAGGCATTGTGAAATCAGGCCTAATACTGATGGTATGTCTTCTTATAAAGCCAAGCAAGAGACAGCATCTCACACATAAACAGCAGTGCTTGCACGTGCATAATGGTTTTTCCATCTGGCTTGTGCAATGTGTTCATGCAGAACGATCCAAAACAAGGTCCTTTTTCGCAAGTTTCCGCTTTTTCTTTTGCTGCCAAGCTCAGTAATAGAGAATCACGTGCAATGTTTCCACTAACACAACATCGCCCACTTACAGCTGAACAAGAATTCATAACAATTTGGCTTGACTGAGAAAAAAATAACAGGAGCGAACGGAGTTTATTGCGCACCTGTTTTCTCATAGTGATCCTTAACTTTTTGTGAGTAGTGTATTATTGGATTTATTACAGAAACTAATAACTTGTATCAAACAATGACTGCAGAAATATACAAAGGTTTTTTTTGCTTTTTATATTTCAGCAGTCATTTGTTTTTTTTATACAAGTTATTAGTTTTCGTAATAAGTTCAATAATATATCAATGAACTATCTAAAGATAGTTTTGACTCCATATTATTGGATTTATTACAAAAACTAATAACTTGTATCAAACAATGACTGCAGAAATATACAAAGTTTTTTGGTCATTTTTAAGTTACTAGTTTTCATAATAAGTTCAATAATATGTCAATGGACTATCTAAAGATAGTTTTGACTCCAAGCCATCGTATTAGGGGAAGACGGGGTAAAAAGCGCATGGGCGGGTAAGAAGCCCACCCCAATTATCTCATGAAATGAAGCAAATTTCAGTCTCATTTTGCCCATGAGACGAGCGTTAATGTCTAGCATTCGTCTCATGGGCAAATTTGACTGAAATTTTCTTTATTTTATGAGATAATTGGGGTGGGCTTCTTACCCGCCCATGCGCTTTTTACCCCGTCTTCCCCTACGAATGTTGTTGTTGTTTTCGTTCCCCAGCTTAACACTCTGGGGGCACACCCAGTGCCATGTGAACATTTCGCATGGCCTTGCATGGGTGGGAAGATGGAGGATTATTATGTTTTACGTCCTCTCGACCGAAGCCATATTATGGGACATTACTAAGATTTTTGGATGTTTGGACGGAGGGGACGGAAAAACATTAGGGGAAGACGGGGTAAAAAGCGCATGGGCGGGTAAGAAGCCCACCCCAATTATCTCATGAAATAAAGAAAATTTCAGTCAAATTTGCCCATGAGACGAATGCTAGACATTAACGCTCGTCTCATGGGCAAAATGAGACTGAAATTTGCTTCATTTCATGAGATAATTGGGGTGGGCTTCTTACCCGCCCATGCGCTTTTTACCCCGTCTTCCCCTAAGTTTTTTTTAAAATAAAGTTATTTTATTATTATTTGTAATTTGGTTATGTCTTGATTAGTAAGTCAAGACCTAGTTGCCATGGCCCTCACCAGGATCGCTTTAAGTTATAACTCTACTTTGTTTAAAATGTTAATATTAGAAAGCTTTCGATTCTGACTCCTTGTATGGATTAAAATTTCAGGACCACTTAAAAAATCAACAAGTGTTTAAAAATCGGAAAAAGGTCTTCAAATATGAACAATATATACAGGCAATCTTTATTTCCGAAAAAAAAGTTAAAAGTTTAAATGATCGGGCGATGTTTGATTGACTTAAAAAAAGCCTAAATTGTAGGTATTCAAACCCTTTGCTTTATCTGTGTGTTATTATTTTCGATTGAGATGCGTTTTTGCGGGATCGGAAGATTACGTGTAGCCTACGGCTGCTCAGAAAGGGCCCGGCCACATGGGCAGCCATACTCCGACTTCAGGGGAGAACCATTACGAATAAAACCTGGGCCTGTATTCACGTTGAGATAGCATGAGACAGCATGATGCTAACTTAGAAGCTCTTCCAATGTCCTATAGGATTTAATAGGACTTTTGGAAGAGCTTCTAAGTTAGCATGATGCTAAGTCTCATGCTATCTCAACGCGAATACAGGCCCTGATTTCTTTATTTTATTATGTGGTGACTGTAACTCTAGAACAGGAGAAGACAATAGGGGAAGACGGGGTAAAAAGCGCATGGGCGGGTAAGAAGCCCACCCCAATTATCTCATGAAATAAAGAAAATTTCAGTCAAATTTGCCCATGAGACGAATGCTAGACATTAACGCTCGTCTCATGGGCAAAATGAGACTGAAATTTGCCTCATTTCATGAGATAATTGGGGTGGGCTTCTTACCCGCCCATGCGCTTTTTACCCCGTCTTCCCCTAGTCATGAACTTATTCAAAACTGGATACGGAGTGGTTCTGAAAATGTATATCTTAAAAGGACCTCTCAAGATGCAGAAATGAACAACTTTGGTTTACATCTACTAAACAACAACAACAACAACAACAACAACAACAACAACATGCAGTATTTATACGGTGCTAAATCTGGATAAAAATCAAATCGAAGCGCGCACACACGTTGAACATTCATAACGCATTTAAGACGAGCAAGAAAATAACACACGTTTGAGAAATGGTCCTAAAGGCAAGAAGGAGGAGGGAAATAAAGAAAGAGCTTCAATGACGAGGAAACAGGTGGGTTTTGCGGTTTGATTAGAAAGCAGAGAGGGTCGGTCGCTGACGGAGTGAGAGAGCTAGGAAGTTTGTTCCAGGAGGAACCTGTGTGGTATTATTCAATGTTCTATGCTAAACGGAGCAACACGTTTTTGGTTTGACATTTGTTGTACTTGTGTATCAACCGCTGGTTCAAACACTGTTGACTATTTTGTATTGTCAAATGATTCGTGCATTGAAGAACGTTTGGTGTCATCTTTCATCGTACACACAGAGAGAGAGAGAGAGAGAGAGAGAGAGAGAGAGAGAGAGAGAGAGAGAGAGAGAGAGAGAGAGAGAGAGAGAGAGAGAGAGAGAGAGAGAGAGAGAGAGAGAGAGAGAGAGAGAGACAGACAGACAGACAGGCACACAGGCAGACACACACTGAGACAGAGAGAGAGAGAGAGAGAGAGAGAGAGAGAGAGAGAGAGAGAGAGAGAGAGAGAGAGAGAGAGAGAGAGAGAGAGAGAGAGAGAGAGAGAGAGAGAGAGAGACAGACAGACAGACAGACAGGCACACAGGCAGACACACACTGAGACAGAGAGAGAGAGAGAGAGAGAGAGAGAGAGAGAGAGAGAGAGAGAGAGAGAGAGAGAGAGAGAGAGAGAGACAGACAGAAAGAGAGACAGACAGGCAGACAGGCAGACACACACTGAGACAGATACAGAGAGAGAGAGAGAGAGAGAGAGAGAGAGAGAGAGAGAGAGAGAGAGAGAGAGAGAGAGAGAGAGAGAGAGAGAGAGAGAGAGAGAGAGAGAGAGAGCAGACAGGCAGACACACACTGAGACAGACAGAGAGAGAGAGAGAGAGAGAGAGAGAGAGAGAGAGAGAGAGAGAGAGAGAGAGAGAGAGAGAGAGAGAGAGAGAGAGAGACAGACAGACAGACAGACACAGAGAGACAGAGAGAGAGACAGAGAGACAGACACACATACAGACACACAGACAGAGACAGGGAGAGAGAGAGAGGCAGGCAGAGAGAGAGAGAGAGAGAGAGAGAGAGAGAGAGAGAGAGAGAGAGAGAGAGAGAGAGAGAGAGAGAGAGGGGGGAGGGGCAGACAGACAGAGATAGATTCAGACGGACAGAGAGAGAGAGAGAGAGAGAGAGAGAGAGAGAGAGAGAGAGAGAGAGAGAGAGAGAGACTCAGAGAGAGAGAGGAGAGACAGACAGACAGACACACAGACAGACAGAGCAAACGAACAAGAGCCACAAAAGCACACACAAATCATTCAAGCTGACACACGTCTCTATGGCATTCCAAACGTCAAACAATTATTTGCACGATTTTTAGTGGTAAAATGAGGCACTTTCCTCATTCTGTGCACACAATTCATTCTGTGGTGCACACAATTCATTCTGTAGGACTGAATTCATTCTGTAGGACATAATTGATTCTGTGGCACACACAATTTATTCTGTAGTACAGAATTCATTCTGTAGTACAGAATTCATTCTGTAGGACAGAATTCATTCTATAAGACACATATTTCATTATGTGCACCAAATTTATTCTGTGAGATACACATTTCATTTTGTGCGCAGAATGAATTCTGTGTCCCACAGAATAAATTTTGTGCACAGAATGAATTCTGTCCTACAGAATAAATTCTGTACTAACAGAATTCATTCTGTCGGAAACACAATTCATTCTATGGAGAACGAGGCTCATTCGCATACAAAGTGACGTCACGGGTGTTAGACATTTACCTCCCAAGGTACCTACAATCAACGTCATATGCAAATGAGCCTCGTTCTCCATAGAATGAATTGTGTTTCCGACAGAAATCATTCTATAGGACAGAATTTATTCTGTAGGACAGAATTCATTCTGTATGACAGAATGAATTCTGTGGGATACAGAATGAATTCTGTGGGATACAGAATTCATTCTGTGCACAAAATTTATTCTGTGGGACACAGAATTCATTCTGCGCACAAAATGAAATGTGTATCCCACAGAATAAATTTTGTGCACAGAATGAATTCTGTCCTACAGAATGAATTGTGTGTGCCACAGAATGAATTCTGTCCTAAAGAATGAATTGTGTGCACCACAGAATGAATTGTGTGCACCACAGAATGAATTGTGTGCACCACAGAATGAATTGTGTGCACCACAGAATTAATTGTGTGCACAGAATGAGGAAAGTGCCTCATTTACCACTACAAATCGTGCAAATAATTCTTTGACGGTTGGAATGCCATACATCTCGCGTACTATACTCCAATCACACACGCTCACTCGCTCGCCACTCGCACGCGCAAGCAAGTGAAAAACTCCCGTCTGTTCCTCATCTCTCCCGTTCTACTCTCTCGCAGCTAGACGAGGCTAACCATACAGCCCGTGTATAAACATTAGCCCTGGGCTAACCTCCTTGTCTAGCTTTGTTTGCTTCTCTCAGTCATAGACTCGAAACAGAAACAGGATAGAGAATAGACAAGGAGGTTACAACTCGAAACGGCAACATAATAGAGAACAGACTAGGAGGTTGCAACTCGAAACAGCAACAGAATAGAGAATAGACTAGTCTAGCTTTGCTTGTTTCTCTCAGTCAACTCGAAACAGAAACAGAATAGAGAATAGACTAAGCTAACCTCCTAGTCCAGCTCTGCTTGCTTCTCTCAATCAACTCGAAACAGCAACAGAATAGAGAATAGACTAGTCTAGCTTTGCTTGTTTCTCTCAGTCAACTCGAAACAACAACAGAATAGAGAATAGACTAGGCTAACCTCCTAGTCTAGCTTTGCTTGCTTCTCTCAGTCAACTCGAAACAGCAACAGAATAGAGCTGAATAGTCGCTGTTTCAGTTAGGCTTGAGTTTTCTTCTTCTTCAAAACACTAATTGTAAGCGTGTATTGATGTTAAACCAAGTTGTAACTCGCTAGAATTATAAAGACTACAAATCTACTAGTGCATAAAACAATGCAAAAAGTTAACTACAAGTAGACAGAATAAGCTAACTCGTAATGTTGTGTCTAAAGCTACTAATAGCCTACAAAAAAAGTCTATAAACCAAAGAAAACAATTGGAACTCATATTGTGTGTTAGAAATGTAGTGTTTAATTAAAGCCAATAGACTACTAAAAGTCTACGGGTCTACCAAAACAAACGAACTGATATTTGTGTGTGCTTTATTATCTTTTTTGACAAACTAGTATTTCTGTGGATATATTGGGTTTTTTTCTGGGTTTAAATTTCCCCCCTCTTTCTCAACAGTGTTAGCTGTGTGTGGTGATTGTAATATAAACTACATTCGGATTTCAGCGACAGAATTTGTGTTTTGTGTTTGTTGACATTTTACCCAGATTTGTGACAACAATTTGTGTGTGGATTAAAAAGCTGGGATTTGTTTTGTGAGTGTATTCCATATAATGTGAAATAAAATTTCATGGACAATTATTATTTTTTCTTCTTCTCATTTTTGTGACTCACTCCAGATGTCATAATCAACAATAGGTTTACCCCTATCACACAAGGATAAACATTTCTGAGAAAGCATTTTGAAGCATACAATGACATTTCATAAATTACATTTTCCCATAAAATGCTTCTTTCTTTTTGTACAACAAAAACAAAACATACAAAAGACACCCCAAAAACACTGAACGTTAGCCACGACTTAGAACATACACATGCCCCCCCCCCCCCCCCCCTCCTGTTAGATTAGGTTAGGTTAGGTTAGGTTAGGTACATTATAGTCACAGAGGCGTCTCTGTGAAATTCGGGTTGCCCACACCTGGAGAGCGCGTCGCAGACAGAGGCGCGCCACCCAATTTTTTTTTTTTTTGCATGCGATTTTTGTGTGACTGATGAGGAAGGAAGGGAGGGGGGTAAATTTTGACCAAATGACAACTTTTTCGTTGCCACTGGGTTTAGCGTGTGCTAAGTGCATGGGCACACGGGACCTCGGTTTATGGTCTCATCCGAAAGACTCCTACCTTGTTTACTTTGACTTGAAATGTCTATGAAAACGTGAACCTATTATCTGCTTATAAAACTACGAAAACAAAAAACTGACAAATCCCATCAGGTACTTATAAAAAAAAGATACACAAATTAAACTGAACATTTCATTTTTTTTTTTAACCCCGTGACCCCTTACATTTAAATGACACATTACGGAAACATAAAACACTGCAGTAACAAATTAACACCCACCCACATAATCATCGCAATAGTTTGCGAAAAGAATTTAATCAAAAAGTGTCGGTATCCACCCACATATAATCATTGCAATAGTTCAGTAAAAACAAACCAACTTAACAGCTAAAAAGAGCGAAATTGTATTATTATGCAATCGCTTTTGATGTAAATTAAATTTTGAGAGTTTCCTCCTTTTATATAGAGTTTCCTTATTACTTTAAAAAATAAGGAGTGTTGATACTAAAAACAGAATGATACTTTAGTATACTGTTTCTTAGATGGAAGCTTTATTTAGAATGTCTTTTAGGGGAAGACGGGGTAAAAAGCGCATGGGCGGGTAAGAAGCCCACCCCAATTATCTCATGAAATAAAGAAAATTTCAGTCCAATTTGCCCATGAGACGAATGCTAGACATTAACGCTCGTCTCATGGGCAAAATGAGACTGAAATTTGCTTCATTTCATGAGATAACTGGGGTGGGCTTCTTACCCGCCCATGCGCTTTTTACCCCGTCTTCCCCTATATAGAATCTGATTTTCCCCTCTACAGTTAAATTTTTTTTAAAATAACAAAAACAAACAAACCTTGTTAATACTAGCAACAGAGCGAAATTGGATACATATTTCGTTTTGGTGAACATTCTATTTAAAATTTCTTTTCTTTAGAATCTGATCACCGTTTCTCACACATCGATACCGTTTGATGATAGCAATGGAAGGGATACGTTATCATCATCGTCGTCGTCGTCGTTGTCATCATCATCGTTGGAGCTTTTATCTATCATCGTCGTCGTCATCGTCGTCGTCGATGTGTGGTGTGGGAAGAGTGGGGGTGGTGGGGGAAGGGGTTGGTGTTTCAAAGCGGTGTTGGTGGTTTACGCGGTGTTAGTGGTGGGGGTGGGGAGAGGGGGGAAGGGGGTGGTGGTGGTGGAAGCGAATTCGGCTGCGTCCTCTTCCGATAACGGGGAAGGTAAGTGTATGGTGGGGGGTGGGGGTGTGGGGGGGCGGGGGGTGGATGAGGGTGAGTGTGTGTATGTGTGTATTGTGTTTGTTGTTGTTTGTTGTGTGTGGTGGTGGTGGTGGTGTGTGTGTGTGCGTGCGTGTGTGCGTACGTGCGTGCGTGTGCGTGTGTGTGTTGCGTGTGCGTGCGTGCGTGCGTGCGCACGTGCGCGCGCGCGCGTATGTAGTGTTATTGGGTGCATTCATGTAACCTGCACAATATACGCGTGTCTGTTGTTCATGTGTAAATCCGTGTTTAACCCTTTCACCGCCAGCCATTTTTCAGCCAAAAATGTCCATTAAATTTACCTGGGTAGAGAACAAAAAAAAATCTGCAGTACATTGGGGATTCTTCTGTGACATATATCTAATATAAGGTCTATCCTTACCTCCCAAAACAAGACAATAGGGTCTTTGGATAATCGACCCCAATGTGATGCCTTTTAGTGACCAGGTGTTAAATAATTGTGGTGCTAAATTGCGACTTTGGCGGTGAAAGGGTTCAAACCCTTTTTATCCGCCAGACATGTTTTTATTTTTCAGAAACAAATTCCTATTAAACTTACCTGGGTAAAGAAAAAAAAAAAATCTGTCCGTAACATTGGGGATTCGCCTGTAACATATATCTAAAGCAAGGCCTATCCTTACCTCCCAAGATTAACCCTTTCATCGAAAATGTGCAGAGGAAGCACCACAATAATTTAACAGACCCATGTCACTAAAAGGCATCAAATCAGGACCTGTTATCCAAAGACGCTATTTTTTTGGCGGTGCTGGGAGGTAAGGGATACGTGTGCCTAATGTTGTTACATGTCACAGAGGAATCCCCAATATTGTAGATATTTATTTTGCTCTACCCAGTTAGTTTAATTAATTTTTTCTGAAAAATGTCCTGGCGGTAGAAAGGGTAAAAAGCGGATGGGAAGGGGCCTTTGGATAACAGACCCTGATTTATTTGCTTTGAAAGTGACATGGGTGTTGCAGTCAAATGCGACGTTGGCGACGAAAGGGTTAAAATTATACGTGTGTACAGCATCTGTTATCTGTATGAAATTTGCTTCATTTCCCATGAGTAATTTCTTAAAAAATTATTTCCCTATTCGGCTACTGATTAAAATCTACACAACTACTACAACAACAACAACAACAACATCTCACGAAACGATAAGCAGTGGGGAAAAAAAGAGAGATTATTTCAGTGATTTTTTTTCTTCCATGTTATTTGTTTCAATTTTAAGAACTGTCAGTTTCGTCAGAAGTAATTTTGCGCATTGATGATGGGGGGAAGAAACAGAAGAAGAAGAAGAAGAAGAAGAAGAAGAAGAAGAAGAAGAAGAAGAAGAAGAGAGAAGAGAGAGAAAATAAAGAAACAAAAGGAATAAAAGCAAGAAGGAAAAGAAAGAAGAAAAGCTAAACAGAATTAATCTGTGAACTGATTGCTGTGTCTGGCTCAGTAATGACTTGCCTCTGTCCGTCTGTCTGTCTGATTGTATGTCTGTCTGTCTGTTTATCTGTGCGTCTCTCTCTGTGTCTGTCTGTTTGTCTTTCTGTTTGTTTCTATCTCTGTTTCTATATCTGCGCACTTAGCGTGCACGTTAAACCCAGTGGCAACAAAAAAAGTTGTCATTCGGTGAAATGTTACCCCCCCCCCTCCTCCCCTTCCCTTCCTCATTAGTCACACAAAATCGCATTGCAAAAATCGCAAAAAAAAAAAAAAAAAAAAAAGTTGCGTGGCTCGCCTCTGGCTGCGACGCGCTCTCCAGGTGGGAGCAACCCGAATTTCACAGAGACGCCTCTGTGACTATGAAGTACCTATAAATACCTAATACCTAATATGAGCCTTTCTCGCTGTCTTTCTGTTTTGGCTGTCTGTCTGTCTCTGTTTTATTTTCTGTTTTATTTTCTTGCCTTTGTCTTTCGAACTCTGTACCTTGTCTCTGTTTGTTTCTTTCCTGACCCTCTTTGTCATTCCTTCTCTTTGTCTGTCTCTCTCTGTGTGTATGTCTGTCCGTCTGTCTGTCTGGGTCTACCCGGTCTGTCTGTTTCTTTCTTTGTCTTTCTCTCTGTGTGTGTTTGTCTGTCTGTGCGTCTGTTTGTCTGGGTCTACCCGGTCTGTCTGTTTCTCTCTTTGTTACTTTGTCTGTCTCTCTGTCTGTCTGTCTGTCTGGTTTACCCGTCTGTCTGTTTCTCTCTTTGTCTTTTTGTCTGTCTCTCTGTGTGTATGTCTGTCTGGTTTACCCGTCTGTCTGTTTCTCTCTTTGTCTTTTTGTCTGTCTCTCTGTGTGTATGTCTGTCTGGGTCTACCCCGTCTGTCTGTTTCTCTCTTTGTCTATCTGTCCGTCTCGATCTCCGTTTTTCTCTTTTTTTTCCTGTCTGCATCTGTCTCACTCTCTGTCTGTCTCCGCCTCACATAAGCCATCCTTTGCACACAAATGCACACTCATTCACACGCACGCACGCACGCACGCACACGCACACGCACACACACACACACACAACACACACACACACACACACACACACACACACACACACACACACACACACACACACACACACACACACACACACACACACATACAAACAACAACAAAAAAACACTGTGATAAAACAAGAACTGCATAAAACTCGGGAATAAAAAAGAAAGAAAGTATCTTCTACATACGTAGTTATTTATCATCGAATGCTTTGAAAGCAGTTCTCAAAGCAATAAGCATACGCTTTACGCACGTGGATGGGGGAAAGAAGTCGGATCTGTTCAATTCAAAGAGACATTTGGATTCTATTTCGGTCAAAAGAGCTAATTTGACCGTTAGAGGAGTAGCAGATTCAAATGTCAAATCTCTCATTCCTATTTCTTTGTGTGTCTCTGTCTTTTTGTCTGTCTGTCTGTCTGTCTGTCTGTCTGTCTGTCTGTCTGTCTGTCTGTCTCTCTGTCTCTCTCTCGTCTCTCTCTCTCCTCTCTCTCTCTCTCTCTCTCTCTCCTCTCTCTCTCTCTCTCTCTCTCTCTCTCTCTCTCTCTCTCTCTCTCTCTCTCTCTCTCAGACTTCTACAATTCATGTTTCATAGTTGAAGTAATGTTTGTTTTCTATGCTTGATTTTTAAAAATTAAGTTGACATACTTTGCTTACCCCCTTGTCATGAGACATTTTATGGTGATGACAATAAAACTGTCAAACTCTCTCTCTCTCCTCTCTCTCTCTCTCAGGTCTCTGATCTCTCTCTCTCTTCTCTCTCTCTCTCTCTCTCTCTCTCAGACTTCTACGATTCATGTTTCATAGTTGAAGTAATGTTTGTTTTCTACGCTTGATTTGTTATTAAGTTGACATACTTTGCGTACCCCCTTGTCATGAGACCTTCTATGGTGATGACAATAAAACTGTCAAATTGTCACAAAAATTTCCTCCCTTTTTTATTTTTGTTTGTGGCTCAAAGCCACAAACCTATAACTAACTCACTTTGTCCGGTCGGTCGGTCGGTCTGTCTGTCTGTCTGTCGGTCGGTCCAAAATTGTCGCACTTCAAATCAAGGCTACACTTCAAATTGAGGCCGCTCTTTAAAATGATGTATTTTAAAAGCGTACAAACTAATAAACATACGTAATACAGACACTACAACAGACACGACGAGTATGCGGTGCTTCTTTTGATGAGTATAAGTAGGATACATAGTTTTAAATGTTTTCCAAAAGATATAAAAAGTTACGAAATGGTGCAGAGATAACATTCCGGTTTACAGATTAAAATTATTGAAAAGCCAGGGGAGGTGACTCATGATTGGAGTGGTAAAAATAGACCGCGTGCCACAAACTATTGCGATTTCGCGCTTGTTTACTTTCAACTTTTGATGCGTGGTGTGAATGAGTGTGTGAGAGGGCATGGTGTAAAGAAGCTCTCGGGGCTAAGTTATTCAGTTTGCCCTCAATAGAACATTCGGTAAAGGTAAAGATGCGCCCCACCCACCCCCCCCGCCTCCATTACTCGGTTGTTTCCATTTGTTCGTTCTTTGCCTTTCTTACTGCAGATTGAGTACTTCAACCTCTATCGTTTTTGCTATATTTAACACCAATTTTCATCCATTTACGTAATTAAACACATGCATTCAATAATAGTAGAAGATAAAGGCAAGACGGAAAAAAACACAATGAACCAGGACTGTGACAAATGCTCTGCGGCTGTTGTGTGTACTGCACTACAGGGGGGGGGGGGGGGGGGGGGGGGGGGGGGGGGGGGGGGGGGGGGGGGGGGGGGGGTCCTATTAGATAATGGCCTTTATCATGACTGCAATTAATTATTCAAGCAAAGATAATTAGCTGAAAAGGTTAATAAAAAATACAGGCTTAATATAATGCTTGGCAAGAAAGGCAAGTGTGAATATGCGGGGAGAGCTGAGAAATGTAGGGGGGGGGGACATCTTAACTGTTTCAATTTGTTATGTTGAAGTCTTCGGGTTATTCCTGTTCAGTGTTTCTTACACTTGATTATTTACTAATATTATGTTTACTCACGCATATCTTAACGCCCCACTCACCGCTGCCTCACCCCCACCCCCACCCCCACCCCCCGGCCACCCACCACACATACACAAACACACTTTTTACATATCTCTCCTTCAGTCTCACTGTCTCCCTTTCCCCCTTTCGCTAATGGGTTTCCATTTAACGTACGGTTTAGTCTTCAGCTAATGCCCTGTTAGTCCTTCGCTTTTGGGTTAGGAACAAAATGACCTCTCTCTCTCTGTCCTCTGTCTCTGTCGCTCTCTCTCTCTCTCTCTCTCTCTCTCTCTCTCTATCTCTCTCTCTCTCTCCTCTCTCTCTCTCTCTCTCAGACCCTCTCGTCTCTCATCTCTCCATCTCTTCTCACTTTCTCGTCTCCTCTCTACTCATTCTCTCTCTCTCTCTGTCTCTCTGTCTCTCTCTCTCCTCTCTCTCTCTCTCTCTCTCTCTCTCCTCTCTCTCTCTCTTTTTCTCTCTCTCTCTCTGTCTCTCTCTCTCTCTCGATCTCTCTCTCTCTCTCTCTCTCCCTCACTCTCTCTCTCTCTCTCATCTCTCTCTGTCTCTCTGTCTCTCCCTCTCTCTCTCTCTCTCTCTATCTATTCTCTCTCTCTCTCAAAATGTCTCTGTCTCTCTCTCTCTCTTCCTTCTCTCTCTCTCTCTCCCTTTTCACCAGTTTCTCTCGATCTTTCTCTCTCTCTTTCTCTCTCAGTCTTCGCTCTAAAGCTCTGTTAGTCTTCACTGTCTCTCTCTGATTCAGTCTTCACATTGAAGCTCTGTTAGTCTGTCACTATCTCACTATAGTTGATTCAGTCTTCACCTAAAGCTCTGTTAGTCTGTCACTATCTCACTATAGTTGATTCAGTCTTCACCTAAAGCTCTGTTAGTCTGTCACTATCTCACAATAGTTGATTCAGTCTTCACATTAAAGCTCTGTTAGTCTTTCACTATCTCACTATAGTTGATTCAGTCTTCACCTTAAGCTGTGTTAGTCTTTCACTATCTCACTATAGTTGATTCAGTCTTCACCTTAAGCTCTGTTAGTCTTTCACTATCTCACTATAGTTGATTCAGTCTTCACCTTAAGCTCTGTTAGTCTTTCACTATCTCACCATAGTTGATTCAGTCTTCACCTAAAGCTCTGTTAGTCTTTCACTATCTCACAATAGTTGATTCAGTCTTCACATAAAGCTCTGTTAGTCTTTCACTATCTCACTATAGTTGATTCAGTCTTCACCTAAAGCTCTGTTAGTCTTTCACTATCTCACTATAGTTGATTCAGTCTTCACCTAAAGCTCTGTTAGTCTTTCACTATCTCACTATAGTTGATTCAGTCTTCACCTTAAGCTCTGTTAGTCTTTCACTATCTCACTATAGTTGATTCAGTCTTCACCTAAAGCTCTGTTAGTCTTTCACTATCTCACCATAGTTGATTCAGTCTTCACCTAAAGCTCTGTTAGTCTTTCACTATCTCACTATAGTTGATTCAGTCTTCACCTTAAGCTCTGTTAGTCTTTCACTATCTCACTATAGTTGATTCAGTCTTCACCTTAAGCTCTGTTAGTCTTTCACTATCTCACTATAGTTGATTCAGTCTTCACCTTAAGCTGTGTTAGTCTTTCACTATCTCACTATAGTTGATTCAGTCTTCACCTTAAGCTGTGTTAGTCTGTCACTATCTCACTATAGTTGATTCAGTCTTCACCTTAAGCTGTGTTAGTCTTTCACTATCTCACTATAGTTGATTCAGTCTTCACCTTAAGCTCTGTTAGTCTGTCACTATCTCACTATAGTTGATTCAGTCTTCACCTAAAGCTCTGTTAGTCTTTCACTATCTCACTATAGTTGATTCAGTCTTCACCTTAAGCTGTGTTAGTCTTTCACTATCTCACTATAGTTGATTCAGTCTTCACCTAAAGCTCTGTTAGTCTTTCACTATCTCACTATAGTTGATTCAGTCTTCACCTTAAGCTGTGTTAGTCTGTCACTATCTCACTATAGTTGATTCAGTCTTCACCTAGAGCTCTGTTAGTTTTTCACTATTGATTCAGTCTTCACCTAAAGCTGTGCTAGTTTTGTTTTTACTATTGATTCAGTCTTCACCTTAAAACTCTGTTAGTTTTTCACTATTGATTCAGTCTTCACCTAATGCTCTGTTAGTTTTTGACTATTGATGCAGTCTTTTAGTTTTTCACTATAGTTGATTCAGTCTTCACCTAAAGCTCTGTTAGTTTGTCACTATCTCACTACAGTTGATTCAGTCTTCACCTAAAGCTCTGTTAGTCTTCAGTTTTCACCTAAAACTCTGTTAATCTGTCACTATTGATTCAGTCTTCACCTAAAGCTCTGTTAGTCTTTCACTATTGATTCAGTTTTCACCTAAAACTCTGTTAATCTGTCACTATTGGTTCAGTCTTCACCTGAAGCTCTGTTAGTCTTTCACTATTGGTTCAGTCTTCACCTAAAGCTCTGTTAGTCTTTCACTATTGATTCAGCCTTCACCTTAAAGCTCTGTTAGTTTTTGACTATTGATTCAGTCTTCACCTAAAGCTCTGTTAGTTTTTCACTATTGGTTCAGTCTTCACATAAAGCTCTGTTAGTCTTTCACTATTGATTCAGTCACCAAATGGCCTAAAGCAAACAACTGCCTCTAAATTGAAATTAGGTGTAAGCAGAGACATCAGGGTACAGCCTGTGAGTGTGTGAGCATTGTTGCGTTCAAATGGGAGCCTGCACGTGCATGCATGCCTGCGCGCGCAGAGAGCGAGAGAGAGGGAGGGGTGGCGGGGGGAGAAAGAGGGCGAAGAGAGGAGAGAGAGAGAGAGAGGGAGAGAAGAGAGAGAAGAGAGAGAGAGAGAGAGAGAGAGGAGGGAGGGAGGTGGAAAGAGAGAGGGAGAGAGAAGGAGGGAGAGAGAGAGAGAGAGAGAGAGAAGGAGAGAGAGAGAGAGGGAGAGAGAGGGAGATGGAGAGAGAGAGTGAGACAGACCACACAGAGAGAGAGAGACAAACAGAAACATAGAGAGAGAGAGAGAGAAGAGAGAGAGAGAGAGAGAGAGAGAGGAGAGAGGAGAGAGAGAGAGAGAGAAGAGAGAGAGAGAGAGATGGAGCGAGCGAGAGAGAGAGAGAGAGGAGAGAGAGAGAGAGAGCGTCACAGACACATAGAGACAGAGAGAGAGACAGAGAAATAAAGAGAGACGAGAAAGAAAGGGAGATTTAAAAAGGAGACAGAGAAGGGGAGGAAGAAGGAGGAGCGAGAAAGAAAGAAAGAAAGAAACAGAAGGGTAAGAGAATGAAATAGAGAGACAGAGAGAAAGAAAGAAAACAAAGAGAGAATAAAAGAGAGCGTTCATGTATATGTGTTTGAGTGAGAGAGAGAGAGAGAGAGAGAGATAGAGAGAGAGAGAGAGAGAGGAGCGAGAGAGAGAGAGAGAGAGTAGAGAGAGATAGAGAGAGAGAGAGTGTGAGGAGAGATTAGAGAGAGAGAGAGAGAGAGTAGAGGGAAGGTGTAGATATGAGTATTGAGAGTAGATAGATATAGTAGATAGAGGGAGATAGATTGAGAGACGCAAGTACCATTCACAGACGTCTTCAATGGTCGATAGTTCATTTGTAAAACACACATTTCATTTTGACGAAATGATCAATAAGATTAACAAAACAAACGCACCCACCCACGCATAGACACGCGTGAGCGCGCGCATGAATGCACGCACGAACGCACGCACACTCACACACACACACACACGCACGCATGTTCACACACATACACACACACCAACACACACACACACACACACAACATACACAACCCCCCACACCCCACACACACACACACACATACACACGCACACACACACCACACATACACACAAACAACACACATACACACACCACACCACACACACAGACACAACACCCACACACACACACCACACACACACCCCCAAGTGTCACACACCCACGTCCCCGCACAACTGCACACACTTCACACAACACACAGCGGCCCCCCCTCTCCCCCAACCCCCCCCTCCACTTGGCTTCCCCCCCCCGTTCGGCACTCCTCCCCCGCCGCCCGTCCGTCTCCTCTCGCCTCCGCCCCGTTTTCCACCCCACCACCCACCACCCCACACCGCCCAGCCCCCCCCCCACCCCGCGCCCTCCCCCACACACAACACACAACAACAAAAAGAACAACCACCACCCCACCACACACACAACCCCCCACAACAACCCACACAACACACCGTCAAACACCACACAAAACCCCCAAGAGTACACACACCACACACGCCACACACAACCACACACACACACACACGCACACATACACAACGCACACACGACACACCCCCCCCCACACACACAAACACACACACACACAACACACACACAACACACAACACACACAACCACACACACACCACACCACAACACACACACACACACACACATCACCACACCACTTACACACACACATACACACACACACACACACCTACACACACACACACAGCCACGACAACACACACACAACACACACCACACACACACACACACACACACCACACACACCACACACGCTATATTGATAATTATAGTTAGGGGGCCCTTAAGCTGTCAGGAACAATTGTTACTTCTGCATTGACATTTACTGTGCTCCCTTTTTCATATCGTTTTATATCAGTTCTACGTTAACAACTGCATACCTTACCTTCCACCGCCAACCATGTTTCAACCCAAACCTTTCCATTAACCCTTTCGCCGCCAATGTCGCATTTATGCACCACAATGGCTTAACACCCATGTCACTAAAAGGCATCAGATCAGGGCCTGTTATCCAAAGACCCTATTTTCTTAATTTTAGGAGGTAGGGATTAGGCCTAATGTTATGCACGTCACGGAGGAATTCCCAATATTGCAGATACATTTTTTTTATTTCTACCCAGTTGAGTTTAATGGGGGGGGGTGGGGGGGGGGGGGGGGTGGGGGGTGGGGGGGGGGGCTGAAAAATGGCAGGCAGCTAAAGGGTTAAATGTACCTGGATAGAGAACAATTTAAAAAAAAAATCCATCTGCAGTATTGTGGATTCTTCTGTGACGTATATAAAATAAGGTCTACCTCTTACTTTACTTCCCAAAACTAAGACAATAGGGTCTTTGGATAATTATAGACCCTAATTTGATGTCTTTTTAGTGACATAGGTGTTAAATCACTGTGGTGCTAAAATGCGACTTTGGTGGTGAAAGGGTTAAAGACACACTGACGCATTACGATTAAGTCCCTTGGTTGTTGTTTTTCTGGGTAGCTGTGACCCACATACAAATGTCCCCAACTTCAAATTGAGGCTGCTCTTTAATGACCCCCCCCCCCCCCTCCCACGTCACGTGTCACATTCCCTCTTCTGCTAGGAAGATTTACTAAGATTTCGTACCAGCTGTAAGAGGGAAAAAACACGTGAAAACCGTGATTTTGACACATGGCGTGGTGGGTCTTTAAATTAATGTTTCGTTTTCAATTTGGGGACATTTGTATGGGAGTCAAACCTGGTCGAAACTAAATTTCTTACCAGCTATAAGAGGTGAACCC
Organism: Phymorhynchus buccinoides; assembly: GCA_017654935.2. Lineage (NCBI taxonomy): Eukaryota > Metazoa > Mollusca > Gastropoda > Neogastropoda > Raphitomidae > Phymorhynchus > Phymorhynchus buccinoides. The sequence goes on from JAGGCT020004143.1 coordinate 151,866, forward strand.
CGTGATTGTGACACGTGACCTAGTGGGTCTTTAGCATCGCACATTACAATGTTCTGCTGACATTTAATTTACTCCCTTTTCATTCGTTTTATGTCAGCTCTATGTGAACAAATGCAGTACTTTAACCCTTTCACCGCCAAAGTCGCATTTTAGCACCACAGTGATTTAACACCTATTAGCGCAACGCCGAGTCCCAGTAACGCCTAGTAATGGTAACGCCTAGTAACGGTAACGCCAAGTACTGGTAACGCCCGTGATCCGAGTACAGCAAATTTGAAGCGATTCGGTTAAGAAACGGCGGAGTCGTATAGCGCGCGCGTTTCTGAACCGATTCGCTTCCGGGTTGGTACACGGATAGTCACCGTCCCCGGTGATCGTCCTGCCAAATTCGAAGGCAATCGGTCCAGAAACACCGGAGATACGGGCGCCGAGAGGCCGGCGGATGCGCGTTTTGCGCATTTGCCGAACCGCGCAAATGACACGGCCGCCTCGGTTGCCGTTGCCATCGGCCCGTTAGGGCTCACAGCAAATTTGAAGCGATTCGGTCGAAAAACGGCGGAGTTATAAGGCCCGTTTCGTGTTTCAGACACACACAGACACACACACACACACACACACACACACACACACACACACACACACACACACACACACACACACACACACACACACACACACACACACACACACACACACACACACACACACACACACACACACACACACGGACAGTTGGCTTATTACTATATGATGTCACTAAAAGGCATCAAATTGGGGTCTATTATCCAAAGACCCTATTGTCTTAGTTTTGGGAAGTAAGGATAGACCTTATGTTATATATGTCACAGTGATTTAACACCTATGTCACTAAAAGGCATCAAATTGGGGTCTATTATCCAAAGACCCTATTGTCTTAGTTTTGGGAAGTAAGGATATACATTTTATATATGTCACAGTGATTTAACACCTATGTCACTAAAAGGCATCAAATTGGGGTCTATTATCCAAAGACCCTATTGTC
>JAGGCT020004143.1:160386-172886 GCA_017654935.2 Phymorhynchus buccinoides
GAGAGAGAGAGAGAGAGAGAGAGAGAGAGAGAGAGAGAGAGAGAGAAGAGAGAGAGAGAGAGAGAGAGAGTGAGGGAAAGAGAGAGAGAGAGAGAGAGTAATTAACAGCTGTTATCTATGATGAAAGCATAGATCAAGTTACTACACGTGCATACACTTATTACAGATGCACACGCGTGTGGGTTCGTATACATTCATACGTACAGTACACATATAGTATACTCATACATGCACTCACGCCCACGAACGAGAATTGCGTACACAGAGAGAGAGAGAGAGAGAGAGAGAGAGAAGAGAGAGAGAGAGAGAAGAGAGAGAGAGAGAGAGAGAGAGAGAGAGAGAGAGAGAGAGAGAGTGAGAGAGAGAGAGGAGAGAGAGAGAGAGAGAGAGAGAGAGAGAGAGAGAGAGAGAGAGAGAGAGGAGAGAGAGAGAGAGAGAGAGAGAGAGAGAGAAGAGAGAGAGAGGAGAGAGAGAGAGAGAGAGAGGAGAGAGAGCGAGGAGAGAGAGAGAGAGAGAAAACTCGAAAACTCGAAACTCAAATGTTTATTGAGGATAACTAAATAAGCACAAAATATGTTTTTTTTCCATCAGGTCCTCGTACAAAGCAAGCGAGAGAGAGAGAGAGAGAGAGAGAGGAGAGAGAGAGAGAGAGAGAGAGAGAGAGAGAAAGAGGAGAGAGAGAGAGAGAGACGGAGAGAGAGAGAGAGAGAGAGAGAGAGAGAGAGAGAGAGAGACAGACAGACAGACAGACCGACAAACAGAGAGAGAGAGAAAGAGTCGGACAGACAGACGGACAGACAGTTAGACAGACAGACAGATATGTTACGTAGCATACAGGGTATTGAGACGGGAACACATAGAGATTGGATCACATAGAGACGGGGGACATATAGAGACTGGATCACATAGAGACGGGGACACATAGAGACAGGGGACACATAGAAACGGGAACACATAGAGACGGGGATACATAGAGATGGGGACACATAGAGACTGGATCACACAGAGACGGGGACACATAGAGACGAGGACACATAGAGACGGAGACATAATAGAGACTGGAGCACATAGAGACGAGTACATATAGAGACGAGGACACATAGAGACGGGGAAACATAGAGACGGGAACACATAGAGACGGGGACATATAGAGACTGGGACACATAGAGACGGGGACAATATAGAGATGGGGACACATAGAGACGGGGGCACATAGAGACGGGGGACACATAGAGACGAGGACACATAGAGACGGAGACATAGGGGAAGACGGGGTAAAAAGCGCATGGGCGGGTAAGAAGCCCACCCCAATTATCTCATGAAATAAAGAAAATTTCAGTCAAATTTGCCCATGAGACGAATGCTAGACATTAACGCTCGTCTCATGGGCAAAATGAGACTGAAATTTGCTTCATTTCATGAGATAATTGGGGTGGGCTTCTTACCCGCCCATGCGCTTTTTACCCCGTCTTCCCCTAATAGAAACTGGAGCACATAGAGACGGGGACACATACAGACGGGGGCGCATATAGAGACGAGGACACATAGAGACTGGGAAACATAGAGACGGGAACACATTCTTCCAGGGGCACATAGAGATGGGGACACATAGAGACGGGGACACAATGTCATGTTGATGCACCTAACATGAAATTCTCATTTTAAGATAATAAAAGTGTACTTGAACTTGAACTTGAGCTTGAAGGTGATAGATAGATAGAGGAAGAATACCATTGCTCCCACGTACTGCTAGTCCCACACACCGTTGTTCTTGCGTGCTTGCAACGCACATGCTATTTACTGGTTGTGATTGTGTGTTTGAGTATGTATTATAATGGATGAGAGAGAGAGAGAGAGAGAGAGAGAGAGAGAGAGAGAGAGAGAGAGAGAGAGAGAGAGAGAGAGAGAGAGAGAGATGAGAGAGAGATAGAGAGAGAGAGAGAGAGAGAGATGAGAGAGAGAGATGAGAGAGAGAGAGAGAGAGAGAGAGAGAGAGAGAGAGAGAGAGAGAGAGAGAGAGAGAGAGAGAGTGCGCGCGCACCCATGCGTTTGGTAGACGCAAACAGAGGGAAAGCTGTATGTGGGACTGGTATCATGGATGCCAACTCGCAGTGTGGGACAAGCCGCGGTATGTGGGAACAATGGTACATTTTGCGCATAGAGACAGGACCACGTGGATATAACCCACACTAGGTTGCTAAACTCAACCTTTGAAAACCCAGTATTACCCAGATGCAAACGAGGGATGTAGATACATTAACTGGATTCTATTATCAAAAGACAAAAATATGCCTTGCCGGATACATCACTTTTCGCCCAATCACCTTTTGCCCAAGTCTTTGTTCTCGTTGCCTATCAGGGAGTACCTCCGAGTCGAAGCTCAGCAAACGGAATGTGCCACGGTTCGCCCAAATTGCTCTAGCACTGTTCGCCCAAAATGGTTTCCTACCATAACAACAACAACAACAACAACAACAACCACCACCACAACCACCAACAACAACCACAACAACAACAACAACAATAATGATAATAATAATAATAATATGATAATGATGATGATGATGATGAAGATGATAATTATGAAGATGATAATGATGAAGAAAAAGAAGAAGAAGATTAACAATAACAGCAACAACAACAACAACAAGGAACAAAGGGCAGTCCTTTCCTAAAAATAATAAAATAAAAAATAAAATAACCTATATAAAATATAATATAAAATACAACCTTATAACCAAGTCAATAAGAACAAGAAAACAAAGAAAGAAAGAAAAGAATTTAACTAATAACATATACCTATATAATATCATATAATAAAAAGGCAAGTATAATATAAAAAATACAGTCATATAACTAAGTCAATAAGAACAAGAAAACAAGGAAAGAAAAAAAACAATTGAACGAAATCGAAAATTTACAACGCTCAATACTTCAGACAACTAATAAAACCGGAAAGAAGAAAAAGAAAGAAAGAAAAGAAGGGAAAAAAAGAAAGAGAGAATGAAAGAAAGAAAGAAAGAAAGAAAAAGAGAAAGAGGAGAGAGAAAGAAAGAAAGAAAGAAAGAAAGAGAGAAAGAAAGGTTGGAGAAAGAAAGAAAGAAGAAAGAAAGAAAGAGAGAAAGAAAGAAAGATAAGAAAGAAAGAAAGAAAGAAAGAGAGAAAGAAAAGAAAGAAAGAAAGAAAGAAAGAAGGAAAGAAAGAAAGCAAGAAAGAAAGAAAAGAGAGAGGAAGAAAGAAAGAAAGAAAGAAAGAAAGAAAAGAAAAAAGAAAGAAAGAAAGGAAAGAAAGAAAGGAAAGAAAAGAAAGAAAGAAAGAAAAAGAAAGAGAGAAAGAGAGAAAGAAAGAAAGAAAGAAAGAAAGAAAGAAAGAAAGAAAGAGAAAGAAAGAAGGAAGGAAAGAAAGAAAGAGAGAAAGAAAGAAGAAAAGAAAGAAAGAAAGAAAGAAGAAGAAAGAAAAGAAAGAAAGAAAGAAGAAAGAAAGAAAGAAAGAAGAAAAAAGAAAGAAAGAAAGAAAGAAAGAGAAAGAGAAGAAAGAAAGAAAGAAAGAAAGAAAGAAGGAAAGACTGAGAAAGAAAGAAAGAAAGAAAGAAAGAAAGAAAGAAAGAAAGAAAGAAGAAGGAAAGATGAAAAGAGAGGAGAAAGAAAGAAAGAAAGAAAGAAAGAGAGAAAGAGAAGAAAGAAAAGAAAGAAAAAAAAGAAAGAAAGAAAGAAAAAAAAGAAAGAAAGAAGAAAGAAAGAAAAGAAAGAAAGAAAAAAAGAAAGAAAGAAAGAGAGAAAGAAAGAAAGAAAAAAGAAAAAGAAAGACTGAGAAAAGAAAGAAAGAAAGAGAAGAAAGAGAGAAAGAGAAAGAGAAGAAAGAAAGAAAGAAAGAAAGAGAGAAAAGAGAAAGAAAGAGAAAAAAGAAAGAAAGAAAAGAAAGAAAGAGTGAGAAAGAAAGAAAGAAAGAAAGAAGAAAAAAGAAAGAGAGAAAGAATGAAAGAAAGAAAGAAAGAAAGAAAAGAGAAAGAAGAAAGAGAAAGAAAAAGAAAGAAAAAGAAAGAAAGAAAGAAAGAAAAGAAAGAAGAAAGAAATGAGAGAGAGAGAAAGAAAGAACGAGAGAAGAAGAAAGAAAGAAAGAAAGAAAAGAAAGAAAGAAAGAAGAAAGAAAGAAAGAAAGAAAGAAAGAAAGAAGGAAGAAAGAAGAAAGAAAGAAAGAAAAGAAGAGAGAAAGAAAGAAAGAAAGAAGAAAGAAAGAGAAAGAAAGAAGAAAAGAAAGAAAGAGAAAGAAAGAAGAAGAAAGAAAAAGAAAGAAGAAAGAAAAAAAAAGAAAGAGAGAAAGAGAGAAGAAAGAAAGAAAGAAAGAAAGAGAGAAAGAAAAAAGAAAGAAAGAAGAAAGAAAGAAAGAAAGAAAGAAAGGAAGAGAGAAGAAGAAAGAAAGAAAGAAGGAAAGAGATAAAGAAAGAAAGGAAGAAAGGAAGAAAGAAAGAAAGAAAGAAAGAAAGAAAGAAAATGGAATTAAATTTAGAGAGAAAAAAAGGAACACAAATTGTAAATGAAAGACAAAAAGACAGAAAGAAAAAGAAAAGAAACAAGGAAAGAAAAATGGTGAAATTAAATTTAGAGAGACAGAAAGAACGAAAGCAAAGAAGGGGAAAAAAAAAGAAGAAACTTGTAATTGAAAGACAAAAAGAAAGAAAGAAAGTCGGAAGACAGAACTGAAAAGAGCCAAAGGTTAGGTTAGGTTAGGTACATTATGGTCACAGAGGCGTCACTGTGAAATTCGGGTTGCTCCCACCTGGAGAGCGCGTCGCAGCCAGAGGCGCGCCACCCTTTTTTTTTTTTTTTTTTTTTCATGCATGCGATTTTTTTGTGACTGATGAGGAAGGAAGGGAGGGGGGGGTACATTTTGACCAAATGACAACTCTTTCGTTGCCACTGGGTTTAGCGTGTGCTAAGTGCATGGGCACACGGGACCTCGGTTTATCGTCTCATCCGAAAGAGGGAAGCAAGCGAAAAAGAAAGAAGTAAAAAGTCAGCACACCACAGGCAAATATTATAAATACATCATATATCGTTAAAAATTCGGGACATTCCTGGAGTTGCACTGCCTCCGGGCATTGCCTCCAGGATCGTTCCCACCATCTTTTTGTCCCATACGTGTCTGTTTCAGACTGGAGGACCTTAAACGGATTTTCATCGTTCTTTAATACATCTGTATTGTTAACAAACAAAAATCGGGACTTTCCTGGTGTTGCACTGCCTTCGGGCACTGCCTCCAGGATCGTTCCCACCATCTTTATCTCTATGAATGTCCCATAATGTGTCTGTTCCAGACCGGAGGACGTTAAATGAGATGGATTTTCATTCAGGCAAATATTGGATTCTTAACAACTAAGATAATATTTAGAATAAGAAAAATAAAAGGTAACGAAAAAGATGAGAGAGAGAAAGAGAAATACAAAGAAGAAAAAACACACACCGAAAAACGAATAAGAGAAAGCAACAACTGAATTCAGAAAAGACTCCAGGAAACCCAATAACAAATAATATAGGAAATAAGACAATAGAATAAAAGATTAAGAATAATGAAAAATAATAAATAAAAATATGCTATAAAAAAAAAAAAAGAAGAACGAAGAAAGAAAAAAAAAGAAAAGAACTTTCGAAGCCCAGTAACAAATATATAAGAAATAACCCAACAGAATAAAATCTAAGAAAAAGAAAGGAAAAAACCCACCTAACTATAATGCTAAAAAGAATTGAATCCCGGGAAAACTTTTCAAAGCATGTCTAGGCACGAACAATGGAAGAACTTCGGAAATCTTCAACTGTATAATTTCTCTGGAATCGCAATGTCAACGGTGTTTATCTGTCTGTCTGTTTGTCTGTCTGTTTGTCTGTCTGTTTGTCTGTCTGTTTGTCTGTCTGTCTGTCTGTCTTGTCTGTCTGTCTTTTATTTGTCTTTCTATCTGTCTGTCTGTCTGTCTGTCTGTCTGTCCTGTCTGTCTGTCTGTTTGTCTGTCTGTCTTGTCTGTCTGTCTTCTGTCTGTTTGTCTGTCTCTGTCTGTTCTGTGTGTTTGTCTGTCTGTTTGTCTGTATGTTTGTCTGTCTGTTTGTCTGTCTGTTTGTCTGTTTGTCTGTCTGTCTGTCTGTCTGTCTGTTGGTCTGTTTTGTCTGTTTGTCTGTCTGTCTGTCTGTCTGTCTGTCTGTCTGTCTGTCTGTCTTTACGTTTGTCTGTCTGTCTGTCTGTTCTTTCTGTTTGGTCTGTCTGGGTTTGTCTGTCTGTTGGTCTGTCTGTTTGTCTGTCTGTCTGTCTGTCTGTTTGTCTGTCCCTGTTTGTCTGTCTGTTTGTCTGTCTGTTTGTCTGTCTGTTGTTTGTCTGTCTGTCTGTCTGTCTGCCTGTTTGCCTTTGATTGTTTCTTTTTCTTTTTCTTTTTCTGTTTCTGATTCTATATGTTATTCGCTATCTGTCTGTTCATCCATGATTATTCCTCACTCACTTGTTTTCTCAGTCCCTGCCTACCCCAACCCCTTCTCTCTCTCTGCCCTCTCTCTCTATCTCCCTCTCTCTCTCTCTCTCTCTAACCACCACGCAAAGTCTCACCCCCTCACTCTCTCTCTCTTTGTCTTTTTTTTGGGTTTCTTTATCTCTTTCTCTCAATTTTGTCTGTTCACAACCGACTGTCACTATGCACACTGTCTCTCTCTCTGACGATCTGTCTGTTTGTATGTCTGTCTGTCTGTCTCTCTCTCTCTCTCCCTCTCTCTCTCCCTTTTCTTGTGCCCCCCCCCCTACTTGTTTAGTTATTTGTTTATATCATTTTTCTCTAATTTTGTTTTCTTTGATGTTTTGTATCATCATGCATATTCATATTATAATTATCTTGTTTGCCTTATCGTTTTGTATTAGTCTTGTTTCGGTCTCAAGGACAGATTGTAAGAATAGGCCTGGCCTAAAATCTCAATCCTTGCAGCTTCTCAATCAAAGTTTTCAAGTGTCCACGTCTTCCTCCGCTCTCAACTCTCTCTCTATCTCTCTCTCTCTGTCTACCTCTCTCTCTCTCCTCTCTCTCTCTCTCTCTCTCTCTCCTCTCCAGTCATTCCTCTCTCTCTTCCTCTCTCTCTCTCTCTCCTGGATCGTTCGTCTCTCTCTCTCTCTCTCTCTCTCTCCCACTTCTCTCTTCTCTCTCTCTCTCATCTCTCTGTCTCTCTGTCTCTGTCTCTGTCTGTCTCTCTGTTTGTCTTTATTTGTCATAATGTTTGTCTACATTTCTCCATCTCGTCTTTTGTCTCTGTCTAAGTCTCTCTCTGTTTGTCTCTGTCTCTGTCCAGTTTGTCTCTCTGTCTGTCTTCTATTTGTCATCATGTCTGTCTATATTTCTCCAAGTTTGTCTCTGTCTCTGTCTGTCTCTCTGTCTGTCTCCTATTTGTCATCTTTATGTCTGTCTACATTTCTCCAAGTTTGTCTATTTGTCTCTGTCTGTCTCTCTGTCTGTCTTCTATTTGTCATCATGTCTGTCTATATTTCTTCAAGTTTGTTTGTCGCTCTGTCTCTGTCTGTCTCTCTGTCTGTCTCCTATTTGTCATCTTTATGTCTGGTCTACATTTCTCCAAGTTTCTCGCTCTCTGTCCCTGTCTGTCTGTCGTCTGTCTCCTATTTGTCATCATGTCTGTCTACATTTCACCACGTTTGTCTCTGTCTGTCTTTGTCTGTCATAATCTTTATCTACATTTCATCAATTTTGTTTCTCTGTCTCTGTCTGTCTCTCTGTCTGTCCCATGTTTGTCATCATGTCTGTCTATAGTTCACCAAGTTTGTCTCTCTGTCTCTGTCTGTCTTCTATTTGTCATCATGTCTGTCTATATTTCATTCCAAGTCTGTGTCTCTGTCTCTCTTTCTATCAGCATCTCTCTCTCTCTCTCTCTCTCTCTCTCTCTCTCTCTCTCTCTCTCTACTCTCTCTTCTCCTTCTATCCTCATCTCTCTCCCTCCTTCTCTCTCTCTCTCTCTTGTACTTTGAAATCAATGATAATTAGCCCACTTTTTTGCAACCATCCCTCGTGACATGGGCCAATGGCCTATTCATTAAAATCGTTCAGTCACTGGTGTTCAGTGCTCTCTCTCTCTCTCGTCTCTCTCTCTCTCTGCTCTCTCTCTCTCTCTCTCTCTCTCTGTTTCTTTCTCTGTCTCAGCCTTTCTCTATGTATCTGTCTGTTTAAATGTTTCCATCTCCCTTATCTCTCTCTCTCTCTCTCTTCTCTCTCTCTCTCTCTCTCTCTCTCTCTCTCTCTCTCTCTCTCTCTCTCTCTCTCTCTCTCTCGTCTCTCTCTCTCTCTCTCTCCTCTCTCTCTCTCTCTCTCTCTCTCTCTCTCTTTCTGTCTAGATTTGTCTTCAACTCTCCCCAAATGTTAACCCTTAAAAACCGCTAGTGACTTTTCATCTTTTTTACTCTCACTCTAATTTTCATTCGTTTTTTTAATTTTTTTAATTTTTAATGAAATATACATTACTTTAGCGTTCATCCAACAACTGCCTAAACTGTAGAATCGATCGTGCTGAAGAGACTCACATACAAAGTCATTCGACCTAAAAGCTTGTGTCCGTGATCATCTTCTTCGTTCGCTCAGACAGTTTCCTGTCATATTGAGCGTAGATGCGTCATGCTGCCGTTATGCGCCTAACTAAGAAATAGTTAGGCCCCAGCATGTCCGACTTCGGCTGAAGAAGAAATCTTGGTAAGAATTTATAGAAAAAAGGCAGGGAGGAGAATGGACCAGTGAGACGGAAAGATAAGCAGATGACAGTAAGCAAAGGGAAAAGGCAGAGTCAAAGAGAGTGACATAATTAGAGGAAGTTACAAGCACAGAACGTCCAGAAGGTGGAGGAACTCTTTGTGCAAAAGACCCCCCCCCCCGGTATTCCCACGGGGGAGATGTCTGTGATCTCATTTTATTTATTTGTTTTTTGTTTGTTATCTAAACGTATTCTCTCATTCTTCCTCCACATGCTAGGTCATCACATCACGATCATTCGAAGGTCTGGACAAAATCAGTACTTGGTACTAAATAACATTACAAACAAGTATGTAAGCTAAAAACACACGCAAAATATTGTCTTTTATCTAACCATATTCTCTACTTTTTTTCTTTTTTCCCCCAGGTCAGATCATCACATCAGGCAGGACCTTTCGAAGGCTTGAACAAAATCTGCATCATTAGAAAGTGATTTTTGTAGTAACTTTGTAGCTTCGATGCTTTATCAAACACCTTTATTGATGTATGAAAAAAGTGCTTGTTATCTAAGTTCATTCGTCTGTCTCCCACAGGTCAGATCATCAGATCAGGACCTTTCCAAGGCTTGGGCAAAATCTGCATAGTAAGAAAGTGATTTTGTAAGAAAGCTCGATTTGAGAATGAAGTTTTGGTGCCACATTAATAATATCCTCATCTATCAATGAAAAATGCCAGGTTATCTACAGTTATCTTTCTTTTGTTTTCTTACAGGTCAGTTCATCACATCAGGACCTTTCGAAGGCTTGGACAAAATACGCATCGTCTCCTGCACCTCAGACACAGCGGACCCCTCCATCTCAACCGTCAAACTGTTCGACCCCAGAAACAACACCTCCTTGGTCTTCATCATACTCCGTTCTTCGCAATGCGCAGCCAGCCCCGTGTTCTCCGCCTGTGACATTGACACCCAAGGTCAAAGGGTGACCTTGAAGGCTATCATCAACGACCTTGAGGAAGGAGAGGTCAGGACGTACGGGTGTGAGGTCATCCGGGTTGCGACAGAGGCAGTGTCGACGTTCTATTATGTGAATGTGTCCTATACTGGTAAGTGTCGACGTTCTATTATGTGAATGTGTCCCATACTGGTAAGTGTCGACGTTCTATTATGTGAATGTGTCCTATACTGGTAAGTGTCGACGTTCTATTATGTGAATGTGTCCTATACTGGTAAGTGTTGACGTTCTATTATGTGAATGTGTCCTATACTGGTAAGTGTTGACGTTCTATTATGTGAATGTGTCCTATACTGGTACGTGTTGACGTTCTATTATGTGAATGTGTCCTATACTGGTAAGTGTTGACGTTCTATTATGTGAATGTGTCCTATAGTGGTAAGTGTTGACGTTCTATTATGTGAATGTGTCCTATGCTGGTAAGTGTTGACGTTCTATGAATGTGTCCTATGCTGGTAAGTGTTGACTTTCTGTTATGTGAATGTGTCCTATACTGGTACGTGTTGACGTTCTATTATGTGAATGTGTCCTATGCTGGTAAGTGTTGACGTTCTATTATGTGAATGTGTCCTATAGTGGTAAGTGTTGACGTTCTATTATGTGAATGTGTCCTATGCTGGTAAGTGTTGACGTTCTATGAATGTGTCCTATGCTGGTAAGTGTTGACTTTCTGTTATGTGAATGTGTCCTATACTGGTACGTGTTGACGTTCTGTGAATGTGTCCTATGCTGGTAAGTGTTGACGTTCTGTTATGTGAATGTGTCCTATACTGGTAAGTGTTGACGTTCTATTATGTGAATGTGTCCTATACTGATACGTGTTGACGTTCTGTGAATGTATCCTATGCTGGTAAGTGTCGACGTTCTGTGAATGTGTCCTATACTGGTAAGTGTTGACGTTCTATTATGTGAATGTGTCCTATACTGGTAAGTGTTGACGTTCTATTATGTGAATGTGTCCTATACTGGTAAGTGTTGACGTTCTATTATGTGAATGTGTCCTACACTGGTAAGTGTTGACGTTCTATTATGTGAATATGTCCTATACTGGTAAGTGTCGACGTTCTGTGAATGTGTCCTATACTGGTAAGTGTCGACGTTCTATTACGTGAATGTGTCCTATGCTGGTAAGTGTTGACGTTCTATTATGTGAATGTGTCCTATGCTGGTAAGTGTTGACGTTCTATTATGTGAATGTGTCCTATACTGGTAAGTGTTGACGTTCTATTATGTGAATGTGTCCTATGCTGGTAAGTGTTGACGTTCTATTATGTGAATGTGTCCTATGCTGGTAAGTGTTGACGTTCTATTACGTGAATGTGTCCTATACTGGTAAGTTGTTGACGTTCTATTATGTGAATGTGTCCTATACTGGTAAGTGTTGACGTTCTATTATGTGAATGTGTCCTATACTGGTAAGTGTTGACGTTCTATTATGTGAATGTGTCCTATACTGGTAAGTGTCGACGTTCTATTATGTGAATGTGTCCTATACTGGTAAGTGTTGACGTTCTATTATGTGAATGTGTCCTATACTGGTACGTGTTGACGTTCTATTATGTGAATGTGTCCTATACTGGTAAGTGTTGACGTTCTATTATGTGAATGTGTCCTATAGTGGTAAGTGTTGACGTTCTATTATGTGAATGTGTCCTATAGTGGTAAGTGTTGACGTTCTATTATGTGAATGTGTCCTATAGCTGGTAAGTGTTGACGTTCTATTATGTGAATGTGTCCTATACTGGTAAGTGTTGACGTTCTATTATGTGAATGTGTCCTATAGTGGTAAGTGTTGACGTTCTATTATGTGAATGTGTCCTATACTGGTAAGTGTTGACGTTCTATTATGTGAATGTGTCCTATAGTGGTAAGTGTTGACGTTCTATTATGTGAATGTGTCCTATGCTGGTAAGTGTTGACTTTCTGTTATGTGAATGTGTCCTATACTGGTACGTGTTGACGTTCTGTGAATGTGTCCTATGCTGGTAAGTGTTGACGTTCTGTTATGTGAATGTGTCCTATACTGGTAAGTGTTGACGTTCTATTATGTGAATGTGTCCTATACTGATACGTGTTGACGTTCTGTGAATGTATCCTATGCTGGTAAGTGTCGACGTTCTGTGAATGTGTCCTATACTGGTAAGTGTTGACGTTCTATTATGTGAATGTGTCCTATACTGGTAAGTGTTGACGTTCTATTATGTGAATGTGTCCTATACTGGTAAGTGTTGACGTTCTATTATGTGAATGTGTCCCACACTGGTAAGTGTTGACGTTCTATTATGTGAATGTGTCCTATACTGGTAAGTGTCGACGTTCTGTGAATGTGTCCTATACTGGTAAGTGTCGACGTTCTATTATGTGAATGTGTCCTATACTGGTAAGTGTTGACGTTCTATTATGTGAATGTGTCCTATGCTGGTAAGTGTTGACTTTGTTCTGTTATGTGAATGTGTCCTATACTGGTAAGTGTTGACGTTCTATTATGTGAATGTGTCCTATGCTGGTAAGTGTTGACGTTCTATTATGTGAATGTGTCCTATGCTGGTAAGTGTTGACGTTCTATTATGTGAATGTGTCCTATACTGGTAAGTGTCGACTTTCTGTTATGTGAATGTGTCCTATACTGGTAAGTGTTGACGTTCTATTATGTGAATGTGTCCTATGCTGGTAAGTGTTGACGTTCTATTATGTGAATGTGTCCTATACTGGTAAGTGTTGACGTTCTATTATGTGAATGTGTCCTATACTGGTAAGTGTTGACGTTCTATTAT
>JAGGCT020004143.1:175386-178587 GCA_017654935.2 Phymorhynchus buccinoides
TCTCCCTCTACTCCTCTCCTCTCTCTCTCTCTCCCTCCCTCTCGTTCTCTCTCTCTCTCCTCTCTCTCTTTTTTTCACTCTCTCTCTCTCTCTCTCTCTTCTCTTCTTGTCTCTTCCCTTTCATCTCAATAGTCCTCCTTTCTCTCTTGTTCCCCCCCTTTTTTCTCTCTCTCTCTCTCATTTTTCCTCTCTTCTCTCCTCTCTTTCTTTCAGTCATCTCGATCTCTTTCCTCCATCTCTCTCTCTTTTTTTCTCTCTCTCTCTCTCTTTCTTTCTTCATCTGTGCCTATCTGTCTCTGTCTCTGTCTGTGGTGTTGAGTATTTCCTGTAAATAAGCGTACTCTATGTGCATTTAACTTTGTGTGTGTTATTGAACCTTTTTTTTTTTTTTTTTTACATTTTCAAATACAGAACATAAACGTAACTAAGAAAAATAATGCAAACCATATGACAAAAATAACACAACACATACGCATGCAAACACATACCATGCACATATGCATTACATACACATACGTAAGAACACGCAAGCGCCAGCGCGCGCACACAGACTACACAGACTCTATGTGCATTTCTGTCGCACGTTTGTTTGTCTTCTTCGTGTTATTTATGCTGTCAAGTGACATCCATTATCGTCTCCAATGACATGACATTTTCAGCTTTCTTTGCTGTCAATTCCTGGTACTTTGTTTTTGTTCTGTAGTCCTAGCTCGAACAGAACGGGAGTATCTTACAATGGGAACGAGGACGGTTCGTTTCTTCTCTCCCGTCCCCGTTCCGTCCCGTGTGTGTGGTGTGTGTTGTGTGGTGGTGTGTGTGTGTGTGTGTGTGTGTGGGTGTGTGTGCGTGTTGGTGTGTGTGTGCGGTGTGCGTGTGCGTTGTCTGTTTATGATAGTTTGTGTGCGTGTGTGTGTGCGGTGTGCGTGCGTGCGTGCGTGCGCGAACGTGTGTGTGTGTGTGTGCGTGTGCGTGCGCGTGTGCGCGCGCGTGTTCGTGCGGTGCGCGCGTGCGTGTGACGTGTTGTGTGCGTGTGTGTGTACGTGGTGCTTGCGTGTATGTTGTGTATGAAGCGCTAATATCCACGCGAACTTCTTGGCCATGTAATTTCAATGCAGTTTTTTTCTCAACATTTCTTGATGAATGGTCTATACACAGTTGTCCTGAATTTTTTCTGTGCGTTCGTGTGCGCATGATCGCGCGCGCTCAAATTACGGGTCCGAACCCCAAGGCTATATATCCAAAACTATTCGGTTTCGGGCTGTTTTTATGCGTTTTTTATGTAGTTACGGTGCTGGTTTGATGCGTTTTTATGTATGTGTTACAACCGATTTTTTTTTTTTTTCCCGATTCAAAGGTTTTCCGAGTAGCTCGGCGATGCTGCGATGGGATTTTAGCAATGCCGCTCGGCGTTGCCCTTGTTTTATTTTATTTTTTACCAAAAGCGTGTTTTAAAAAGTAGAAAAAGGCTGTCCTTTTTTCATGTTAAGGAAGAACGAAAATACAATAACTAATAGATATGTCCAGTAAATTGACACAGCATTGCTGACACAGATGAACCTGTCAGCTCACTGACAATTTAAACGGCGCTTCTAACCAAGAGAGAGGAGAGAGATGATGTTATGATTAGAGAGAGAATGTTTGCAGAAGTGTCGAGAGAAGAGATTAGAGTGATCTTTGCCGACTGTTAGTGCGATCGAGCACACTACAGAACTTCAACTATTGGTAGAGAGATTGATATAACCGAAAGAGCCGAAAGAGACAGAGTATGTGAGAGAGCGTGTGTTCAAGAGGCTATAAGTATGTGGTGTCTAGGTTGACGGAGACAAAGTGTGTGTGTATGATGTGTGTGTGTTGTGTGTGTGTGTGAGAGATGAGAGAGAGATAGTAGATTATGCAGAGAGATGAGAGATGAGAGAAGAGCGATGAGAGATTGATGAAGTGGGATGGCGTGTTGTTTTGTCGTTCGTTCGTTCGTAGTAGCGTGGTGTGTGTGTGTGTGTGTGTGTGTGTGTGGTGTGTGTGTGTGTGTGTGTGTGTGTGTGTGTGTGTTGCTGGTGTGTGTGTGTGTAGTTGGTGGTGTGTGTGGTGTGTGTGTGTGTGTGTGTGGTGTTAGTGTGTGGTTGTGTGATGCGTTTGATGATGTGTGTTAGTACTGTGGAAGATGTGTACCCGGGTGTAGTGTAGTGTGTGTGTTGTGTAAGTGTCGATGTGTGTAGAGAGACGAGAAAGAGATGAGAGCAGGTACGTACCTGACTCGACAGGCGAGAGACCTCTCTACATTTGCACCTCAGAGAGCAGAGAGAGAGTTGAGTATGTGTTAGTTGTGTGTGGGTTTGTGTTTATCGCTGTGACTGTGATGTGTTTCTTCTGACCCTCTTATTGAATCCTTAATCGGATCCACCAACATGGTGGTGTAAGTCGCATGCTGTGCTGTGCTACGTCTCGTTCGAGTTGGGAATTGTAACTTTAGAACATGTGATGGATGATTGTAGATGATTGAGTATGAGTACGACGATGAGATTGTTTGACAGCATGAGAGAGAGTATACTTTTGAGAGTTAGAGTGAATTAGGTATATAGGCTTTTGCTCTCTCTCCTATCTGCTCGTCATTGCTACGGTACTTTCAATCTGCGTGCATCTCTAACTTCTCTCTCCATGTATGGCATACATCTCTTTTCTCTGTATGAAAGTCTTCGTAGACTCACTCCGCTCTTGCATACGTCTCACCTGCTCTCTGACTCTCTCTCGTGGACATATCTTTGCACAGGTACGTACTCTGCAGATCTGCAAGGACATCTTCTTCATCTGTGCGTCTCGATATATCGAAGCTTGTCTCTTTTGCTCATCTCATGGCCATCTGCTGTCTCTCATCTACTCACTCACCCTCATCACTTGGTCACGTCTGCACAAAGTACACATCACGTCACAGACTTATTTTCTTTATTCTTTTCCACGACACACCAGAACTATTAAGTACGTACATTTAAGTATTAAACATCTTATCTACATGCTTATTGCAGATTTACGTTCTTAGTGCCTCAACTCATATACTTGCCAATACTTGATGCTACTACAAAATAGCACAGTTCTACTGTTTCAAGACAACCCACCCTACTCTATCTCTATATCATACTTACTAGACTCGTGAACGTCTCACGCATCGGCTCTCTCTCTCTAAATCTCTCTCTGTGGCTTGTCTTT
>JAGGCT020004144.1:0-5000 GCA_017654935.2 Phymorhynchus buccinoides
AATAGTTAATATGTGAAAGAAAACTGGTGACAAATGTTTGCATTAACGTATGATCAAAGCTTGAATTCCTGTCGGATCAAAACTTGTATTACAGTCTGATCAAAGTCACAGAGCAATAGTGTATAGGTTTACCGAGACCGTGACTTATTGTCTGACTAAAGCTGGTTTCGCTTTGGCAGGTCGCCCTCTCTTCCTTTTCTGGCCGATCGGCACTGTTTTTGCCGCTGCTGGCGCATGACACATTTTCAGACGAATTTCCATCCCGACTGCATGCTTGCAAACATTGGCTTTCATGAATCCTGGACAATTACATGTCGTCATAGTCTCCTCGTTCAACATCACTTTCCACACAGCACTTCGACAACTAACGTAATCGTCAAGGGTATCCCATGCCGCCGTCGCAAACTTCTCTTGCTGCTCCCTTGCTGCTGACTTCAGATCTGTATTCAAACTCTCTCCAGCCACGTAGATAAGGTTTCCCGATCTGATGGACGCGGCGTTTGATGAGGCCCACTGGTAGGCAGAAGTCCATACAGCCAATGTTCTCTCAGCATTGGTGGCAACGGCGGTATGAAACTCCTGTGATGTATCTCTCTCGACTGACCAGTTCTTCAGAATGTCACGCTCAACCACACTCAGGAACCTGGACAGCTCTAACCTCTCCCTGAAGGTATTTTGTCGCTTTATGGTCTGGTTGATGGCTTCGATTCGATTGTTTGTTGATGGGTGCCCTGGGGCATAACCTTCGTACCATGTGTTGTTAATATGCAACCATGATCCATGGAAGTAATCCAGGAAAGAATTCAGACCGTCCTTGCCACAGTTTCTCCACTTGTTCATAAAGAGAGATGAGGCGTGCCAGAAAGAATCCTCATCCGGGCATAGCTGTAGTTGCACGATGTCCTCTCGGACTGATGCTCGAACGTCTCTGTCTTTGATCTTGATCAGTTGTTTGTCAACATTCATACCAACATGAGCCCAGCACATGATTCTCTTGTCCGGTTCATGGCCAAATGCAATTGCGAATCCGTTTCTGATCGCAGCAACAGCATCAGATATCAAGTGCGTGGGAGCAAAGGTCGTTTCACCTGATGTGACAAGATTTACGCCGTGCGCAACCGATGAAAACACAAAAGCAAAGTCCTCGCGTGTTTCATTTTTTGTGACTGCCAAACATATTGGATGAAATTTTCGATTCACGTCAGAAAATCCCAAAATCAACACGGGGAATCCTTGCCAAATAAGCTTATAAGTGGCATCAGCATGAACATTTCTAGTTGTTGATCCCAGCTTCAGCAGTCTCTTCGTGGACATGCAGATCCGGAAGAATGACGAGTCACTCTCACCGTAGTCGCATTCAAATCCACAAACAAAAGGAGTATCTTCATCTTCAGGAACCCCCTTTCTATCCTCGACCCACGCTGAAAGTTCCCCGAGAGAAATGGAATGTCTGCCATATTCACGGGTTTTCATCGTCGAAAGAAAGTTCTTCAGTTGCATTTTAGAGGGAATGGTTGTGCACCCTCTGTTGCGCAGAGCAACCAGAATCCCTCTAGGTTTCTGTACTCCATCTTTGTACAACGATGTGATGTCATCTTTGGTCTGCTGCTGAATCCCATGCGTCACTTTCTGTTGTGAATGATCATGTGCACCCGTCTCATACAACTCAACTCCCGCTTCCTCAGCTTTATAGAGAAGGAATACCTCAGCTTGACAGCCTTGTCCATGTTTACACTTGTCACCTTCTTTCCGTCGTATGTGTTTGTTGTCACTGCAATGTACTAGTTGTCCTTAGGTACGTAGTCAATGGCTTCAGCGTGTCCCGGAAAGACGTGCGTTCTGGTCCATTCCTTGGCCGCACCGCGTCGTCGTTTGGGTTGAGGTTCTTCTTCATCTTCAGACGGTTCCGTCAAATCGTCAGTAATCGGGGCAATAGTTGCAAAATCTTCCTCCATGGTTGTCGTCGCAGTATACGAAGGATATTACACCCAAAAGCGATAAAAACAGTGCTGAGCGACAATTATTGAAGTACACGCAGAAAATGACACCCAACAACACAATAAACGAGGAGCTGTAGTAGTGGTCATTATCATGAAGTGAACCCCGTTCAGTCGCATTCAAATCTAACATTGGGGGTCATTGCTGAGAGGCGACTATCACTCACATTCGGATGAACATCACTCAGTCATCATCTATTTGTGAATATATCATAATTTATATTTTCTTGAGTACCATTCTATCAAAAAGGCTCATGTCTACAATCTCTGTCCCTACTTCTGTCCAACTTGGAAACTCTCTCATTCAGACCTCTACTACCGTGCGCAATCTAGGCGTTGTACTGGACCAGACACTCTCTTTTCAAAGTCAAATTTCTTCTGTCTGCCGTGCTTGCTATTTGGAGCTTCGGCGCATCAGTTCTGTACGTCATCTTCTGTCTGAAGAAGCCACCAAAACCCTCATTTCTGCCTTTGTTCTTTCAAGACTTGATTACTGTAATTCTCTCCTTGCTGGCTGCCCACAAAATCTCCTGATTAAATTGCAGAAAGTCCAAAATAATGCTGCTCGCCTCGTCCTGAAATGCCCGAGGACCTCTCATGTTTCTCCTTTGCTTCAATCTCTCCACTGGCTCCCTGTTGAAAAGCGCATAGAGTATAAACTCTCTCTATTATGTTACAAGTCGCTGAATGGTTTGGCCCCATCATATCTCTCTGATCTTCTATCGATTTATACTCCCACTAGACTGCTTCGCTCCTCCTCTGACACTCACGTTCTGCAGATCCCCCGTTTCCGTGCCAGAACTCTTGGCGAACGTTCTTTTTCTTTCCAAGCTCCCTCCTCCTGGAATGGCCTCCCTTCTGCACTCCGAACCTCAAACAGCCTCTCTTCTTTCAAGTCCTCCCTCAAAACAACTCTCTTCAAAACATAATCTTTCTCATCCTCCTCCTGCAAAGGTTATCCGTTGAGTCATGTGTGTGTGTGTGTGCGTGTGCGTGCGTGTGTGTGTGTGTGTGTTTTTGTTGTGTGTGTGTGTGTGTGTGTGTGTGTGTGTGTGTGTGTGTGTGTGTGTGTGTGTGTGTGTGTGTGTGTGTGTGTGTGTGTTTGACCTTAAGTTCGTGTGAGTGTTTTGTGTGTTGTCCAGCTTTTCATTTTGTTAGTATTGTTTTTATCATGATTGTAAGCGCTTAGGGCTTTTGTTAAGATTAAGCGCCCTAAATATTCATTATTATTATTATTATTATTATTACCTTTTGTTTTGATGCAATAGTATTTCTATTGGCAAACTAAATTTATTTTCGAAGAAATATTTATTTTATTGACAATTGAGTTTTTATTTTGATAGAACATCTTATTTTTTGATGGAACATCTTATTTTTTGAAAGTTCAATTGTTTTGTGACCACCTATTTATTTTGTGATAACTCTATTTGATTTTTTGAAAATTGTATGTTTTCTTTTGATACAACCATCGATTCTTGTGACTCATTAAACGGGTGCCAAAAAAAAATGTTGAATTCCATTTATTTCAAATGAACTTGATTTGAAATATTTCTTGTAACAATTTCTTTTGTTTCAATAATAATAATAATAATCAATCACATTTTCAATTTTTATTTAAATATTAGTTTTGTCATCCTTCCAGTCCTTTGGCATCAATAGTGAAGTTTTCAAGGTGTGCGTTTCTACTTGTGGACACTATATTAATATAGCAAGACGCATTTGCCTATGTACATTCCGTGAACTTTAATTCTTGTGTGTAGATAATACATAATGATAAATATCAAATACGCAAGGCAGGAAATACATGCAATGTAAGGAATTATGCACACAATGCATAAGAGACTTGAACGCACATAATAAATGCACATATGAATATATAAATACGCACGTGTGTGGACATACACATGTATACAAAACATATAACCATACATAATCACCTATAGCTAAGGTAATTTAATGAACTAAGAGGGATAGGGGAGGGGAGGGGGGGTCGGTAGATGTAGCAAAAATAGGGTATGACAACAAGCAACATCTGGTGTGGGGCGAAACAAGGGGACGGACATATCTCTGGTGTGGGGCGAAACAAGGGGACGGACATGTCTGCCGCTCAGCGACTCTCTAGCTAACCAACGTTGAAGGAAAAGCTGGTCAGTGTTTCCAGTGGTGTCTGTTTGTTCATGGATGACTATGTTAACACGACACTCTAGTTAACCAGAAGACAGGTTAATCAGAGGTCAAGTTAACCAGAGGTCAAGTCAACCAGAGGTCAAGTTAACCAGAGTTCAAGCAAAAGCTGGTCAGTGTTTCCAGTGCTTGTCTGTTTGTTCATGGATGACTATGTTAACACGACACTCTAGTTAACCAGAAGTCATGTTAACCAGAGGTCAAATTAACCAGAGGTCAAGCAAAAGCTGGTTAGTGTTTCCAGTGCTGTCTGTTTGCTCATGGATGACCATGTTAACACGACACTCTAGTTAGCCAGAGGTCAAGTTAACCAGAGGTCAAGCAAACGCTGGTCAGTGTTTTCAGTGCTGTTTGTTTACTCATGGATGACCATGTTAACACGACACTCTAGTTAACCAGAGGCCAAGTCAACCAGAGGTCAAGCAAAATGGACCCTCCAATACTCCATGAGGATAGCTCGTTACGACAAATAGGCCACCGAGTTCGAAGATGAAGGTCATTGGTCAAAGGTCAAGGTCAGTGGAGCCAAAGATACTGCCGCGCTGCTGGTTGACCTAGCGTGCAGTCAGTCACTGTGTGTGTCAGTCACTCCACACAGCAAAGGTCAAATGTCACTACCGCGCTGCTGGTTGATCTAGCGTGCAGTCAGTCACTGTGTGTGTCAGTTACTCCACACAGCAAAGGTCAAATGTCAGTGCCGCGCTGCTGGTTGACCTAGCGTGCAGTCAGTCACTGTGTGTGTCAGTTACTCCACACAGCAAAGGTCAAATGTCACTACCGCGCTGCTGGTTGATCTAGCGTACAGTCAGTCACTGTGTG
>JAGGCT020004144.1:10000-17500 GCA_017654935.2 Phymorhynchus buccinoides
GTGTGTGTGTGTGTGTGTGTGTGTGTGTGTGTGTATGTGTGTGTGTGTGTGTGTGTATGTGTGTGTGTGTGTGTGTGTGTGTGTGTGTGTGTGTGTGTGTGTGTGTGTATGTGTGTGTGTGTGTGTGTGTGTGTGTGTGTGTGTGTGTGTGTGTGTGTGTGTGTGTGTGTGTGTGTGTGTGTGTGTGTGTGTGTGTGTGTATGTGTGTGTGTGTGTGTGTGTGTATGTGTGTGTGTGTGTGTGTGTGTGTGCGTGTGCGTGTGTGCGTGCGTGCGTGTGTGCGTGCGTGCGTGTGTGAACTATTGTGTGTGTCTGTCGGTGAGTCTATTGGTCGGTCGAATTTTGCAAGGGAGAGCACCTCTTGTATCATAACAGAATTGGGCTTAGCATACTTACATCCCTTATCTCTCCCTCCCCCTTTCTTTCTCCTCTCCCTGTTTCTCTCCATGTCTGTCTGTCTGTCTGTCTGTCTGTCTGTCTGTCTGTCTGTCTGTCTGTCTGTCTGTCTGTCTGTCTGTCTGTCTGTCTGTCTGTCTGTCTGTCTCTCTCTCTCTCTCTCTCTCTCTCTCTCTCTCTCTCTCTCTCTCTCTCTCTCTCTCTCTCTCTCTCTCTCTCTCTCTCTCTCTCTCCATCTCTCTCATTAATCATGAGCGTATTTGCACCTGTGTGTTCGCACACACCACAAGAGACTGTATGCATGTTTTGGTATAGTTATAGGGTATTATGTTCTAAAAAACATAAAGAGTGCTAGCTTAGTTTCTCCTCCTTATTAGGGAGGCAATGGCAGAACCCAGCCGAGAACAGCTGTTTCGACTCTAGGGAGTCTCATCAGCTCGGCCCTGGATGGGGTCTTAGCCTACCAAGACGAAGTTAAGTTTTACGTCCTCTCGGCCGGAGCCATATGGGACATTACTAAACATTTAGATGTTAGGAAATGGGGGAAGGTACAGAACATTTTTTTTTTCTCTTTTTATATTTTAAAGAAAAGCCTACCAAGGTGGAACTATTCTCACCTCAACAAGAAGATTGTTCCACAAAGGGAAGGTTTATTCCTGTATATTGGTAAGAGGCTCCAACAAACCAAACCAGCACTCAAGTAAAATAGAAATGATAAAAATCTTAAGTAAAAGTGTGAACATAAGAACGTTCCCAAAAATTTTTTAAAAAGAAAAAATAAGCGAGGACGTAGAAACAGAGAGATAGCTACAAAGTCAGAGACAGCAGACAATGACAGATTGAGAGATAAAAACAGAGAGACACACACACACACCGGGTGTTCTCCTTGTGTCACACACACACACACACTGACAGCAGACTCATTCGCATACTGATTGAAATCTATTTCTAGCGCAGACAGCATTAGTTGACTGGAAGTGCAAGAAAATATCCTGATTTTTATGTTCCCACAAGAGGGGAAATAGCCACTGTCAATGAACAAAAAAGCATAAAATTACATATAACAGGGTACATTTTTTGCTTAGTGGCAAACATTCCCACACTGAGTCAAATATCATTAGGCCTACTCACAAAATCAAGTGATCAAAACGCAAAATAATGTCACTCGCCTACACACACAGTCAGGTTTATTGTATAATATTAACTCAGGTCAGGTCAGGTCAGGTAGTTAGGACATTAGGCCTCGCGGCCTCTTCACTGTCCTGTCATTTTTGTTTGAACTTTTGCACAGCTGAGAGGTTTTTGTATTTTGTTTTCGGCAAATCTGCCTTTTAGTCATGCTCATATTGTAGTTTTGATATGTTGGTGTATCCACCAAGGTGGTTTTTGAATTGTATTAGATTCTGTGCTCGTTTAATATGTGCAGGAAGAGTATTCCAAAACTGTATTACTCTGTTAGAAAAGAATTGTGTTCTAATATTAGTTCGGCTATACGATTGGACAAACTATGGTGCCACGATCGGACAAACTATGGCGCAACGAGCCTTTCAAATATAATACAGAAGAAGATCACCTAACGCGAGTTTTCAACTGGGAGCCAACGTCAGTGGCCGAGGAAGGCCTATTGTCGGAAAAGTTCCTGTGATAGTCTGCCTTGTTCAAGTTGTTGCTTTGATTTGCCACGCTTCGTTCTTTTTCTTGTGGGAGAGTAGGTGAGAGTTTGCCTACAATTATTGACTTAAAATCAATAATGCTGTCCAACAGCATCTTATTTTCCTCTGGTGAGAAGTTTCCATGCCGACCATTCTTGTTTTCCTCTTCTTCAACAGAACACTCGCGGGCCTGCATCGGTTCTCCATCAAAAAGGTTCTTCATGTCGGTGTTCTCCATCGTTACAATTGCGGGACGGAAGTTATCGTATCGTAAATGAAACTATTGAACGCGCGTGCGCACGGGAATCCCATTTGCATCTAAAAATAGACGGTTGGTAGCTACCCTTTGCTTGCCAAGTGTGACATGAATACAGGGGCAACTTTACCCACTGGCCTGTCGTGTACCCATGGGTAGAACATTTACCCATTGGTAAACTCAAGCGCTTCATGAATCCCAGCCCAGAGGGGGCCGGTGTAACACGAGAAATTTACCCCCCGCCAAATTTACTCCGGAGTAAAAACCGCGTACGCATATTTTTACTGGAAGTAAATTTGGCGTACGAGATTTTTACTCCCTAAACCACGCCAGAGTTACTCCCTCCACGAAAAATCTGGCCCGCAGAATTTTACTGGGAGTAAAATGCGCGTACGACAAATTTTACTCCCCAAACTGAAATTACCTCCCTTTTGAAGTATTGGCACCATGAAATGTCTAGCCAATAGTGTTTTACTGGGGTAAAATGCGCGTAAGGGAGGTAATTTCAGTATGGGGAGTAAAATTTGTCGTACGCACATTTTACCCCCAGTAAAACACTATTTACCATATTTTTCATGGTGCCAGTACTTAAAAAAGGAGGCAATTTCAGTTCGGGGAGTAAAATTTGTTGTACGACAAATTTTACTCCCCATACTGAAATTACCTCCCTTTTAAAGTACTGACACCATCAAAAGTCTGGTAAATAGTGTTGATAAGCAGTCATCGTGCCGCAGCATTTTAGCTTTTCAGAGTGATAACTCTTTTGCACCTCAATCATAAGAGTGATTTCCCTTGACATAGGAACAATACTATTAATTTGTTAAATAATCAACGCACACATTACACATAAAAAAATAAAAATAGTTGTTCTTGCAGTTATTATTTTTCTAAAATAATGACTAATACTACCCACCATCCGTCTTGCTGCTCATTCAGTTTAGAAAGAAAAGGGGAGTAAATTTCGCGGGGGAGTAAAAATGGCGTGTGTGCAGGGAGCACTTTTCGCGTACAATCTGCGTACGCGGTTTTTACTCGGGAGTAAATTCTGCGTGGGGAGTACTTTCCTCGTGTTACACCGGCAACTGAAATAGTATCCAAAGTAAATAGGTAAATAGGTATGGCAAAAATCTCAGTTTAATGCTAACACCGTTCTTCCAGCCTACAGGACTCAAAAGTTAGAGCATTTGAAATGCAATAATAATTTTTAAAAAAGAGTATGTGAGAGAGAGAGAGAGAGAGAGAGAGAGAGAGAGAGAGAGAGAGAGAGAGAGAGAGAGAGAGAGAGAGAGAGAGAGAGAGAGAGAGAGAGAGAGAGAGAGAGAGAGAGAGAGAGAGAGAGAGAGAGAGAGAGAAAAAGAGATCAATGATCAACGAAAACGATCAACAAAAATTTAATGATCAAGGCCATCTGCCCATGTCAAATAGGGAAAAGGGGGAGGGGAATACATTTTTTAAGGAAAAAAAAGAAGCAATAAAAATATCATACAATACAAAGTTATCAAAAAGAGAGAGAGAGAGAGAGAGAGAGAGAGAGAGAGAGAGAGAGAGAGAGAGAGAGAGAGAGAGAGAGAGAGAGAGAGAGAGAGAGAGAGAGAGAGAGAGAGAGAGAGAGAGAGAGAGAGATTGAAATTGAAATTGAAAAATTGATATTAAAAAATGAATTTTATTGACATTAGCAAACAATGCTCCGATGCCAAGGAAGCACAAGCCATGAACTAAAGAATAATATAAGCCTGACTGGCGACTAAATCAGTTCATAAGATTGTTTAAGAAACATAGAATAAAACATCTTACATACATAGATAGATTACACCAGAGAAAAATAAATTTACACTAAAGCATAACTATTAGACTGACCAACCAACAATAATACGTAAGTTACCAATAGGATAGCACAAAGTTATATGCAACAATCCAATTTCTCTTTTCTAAGCGTTATAGCTTTAGCTAAAAACAAAGCATAACACTTTATGACATTTTCATTCTCTGAGGCAAGTAACTTACACAAATTATACCTCTGCAAATTGAACTTAGTGAATATAAGACATGTTTTGCGTAACGTTTTATATTCCTTACAAGAAAACAAAAAGTGCAATTCATCCTCAAAACCATCAGAACATAAAGGACAAACAGAATTAATAAACAAATCACGAGCGAACCACAATTTGTTAGAATACAAGCCTAGAGTTCTCGTTCTAAATTTAATAAAGGCATCCCTACACCATTTATTTGTTAGTACATCAAAATATTTTTCAGGATATAATCCGTCCTTAAAAGAATGGTACCAACTATATTTATCTTTTCCAGCTATAGCAGCGCGCCAGTTTTGATTAACCCTTTCGCCGCCAGCCATTTTTGAGCCCAAAAAATACCATTAAGCTTCTCTGGGTAGAGAACATAAAATATATGCAATATTGCGAATTCCTCTGTGACATATAACATTAGGCCTATCCTTACCTCCCAAAATGAAGAAAATAGGGTCTTTGGATAACAGGCCCTGATTTGATGCCTTTTAGTGACATGGGTGTTAAACTATTGTGGTGCTAAAATGCGACATTGGCGATGAAAGGGTTACAGCAATCGACCATACGTGGTATGAATTCATACAGAAAAACTTTTTCATTTCCTACACCCTGCGTTATCCAAACTAATCCAAAACCATTTTCTGTTAATACTTTTTTAACACTTGATACCCAGTTATATTTACCTAATTCGTGCTGTCTTAAGAGCATTTCGTACGCTTTTTTGCAGATACGTGTCAATGGTAGTCTTGTTAGTTTAATCCAATATCTAATGC
Source organism: Phymorhynchus buccinoides (assembly GCA_017654935.2). Classification (NCBI taxonomy): domain Eukaryota; kingdom Metazoa; phylum Mollusca; class Gastropoda; order Neogastropoda; family Raphitomidae; genus Phymorhynchus; species Phymorhynchus buccinoides. The sequence goes on from JAGGCT020004144.1 coordinate 15,102, forward strand.
ATTTAGCATACGAACGAATAAACAATGGGTATCTTCCTGACTCCCCATAGCATACTTTGTTTGAGGAATGTACTGGAGTCTTTTGATTGCAAAAGTATGGACACTTTCTAATGGTTTATTTTCAATAAGTCCCCACACTTCAGCTCCGTACGTTAAAACTGGCTCTATTTTAGTATCAAACATCTTCCAAAATATACTAACATCAAATGAATTTAACTTCCTCAAACTACGAAGGATTTCGATCACCCCTTTTCTACCCTTTTTGGCTAGTTCTGACCAGCATGGAGTCAAGCTTAGTTTTGTAGTGAAGATAATACCTAAATATTTGTATCTATTTGTAACCCTGATCTCATCATTTCCGTACCACCACACTTCGTTTGCAGCAAGATACCCACCCTTCCGGAAGACAATTATATTGGTTTTCTCTAGGTTAACAACTAGTTGCAATCTGTCTGCTTCTGTTTTTAATATGTTAAGCTGATTTTGAAGTCCAATAGCAGTGTCTGACAGTAAAATAACATCGTCTGCAAATAACATTAAAAACAATTCCATATCTCCGGGAATTAACTGAATACCATGACGACCTTGTTTAATTAACTCTACTGCAAGCTCATTAATGAAAAATGAAAAAAGTTCAGCAAGAGGGTGTACAAGAAAATGAATAGAGAATGGGATAGATAGTGGGAAATGAAATAATCGGAAGAGAGAGAGAGAGAGAGAGAGAGAGAGAGAGAGAGAGAGAGAGAGAGAGAGAGAGAGAGAGAGAGAGAGAGAGAGAGAGAGAGAGAGAGAGAGAGAGAGAGAGAGAGAGAGAGATGAATGAATGAATGAATGAATTTTATTTTATTGTATTTATTTATAGAGGGTAATAGAGTAAGCAATAACATGCTTTTTTTACATCCAGCCCTCTGGACAAATACATGTAAAGTAGAAAATGGAAAACGAAAATAAACACATACAAAGTAATATAAAGCATGCAAAATACATCCCTATATTGTAACACATCAATAACAAAACAAAACCTATTATTATTATCATCTATGCTCATTATTAACATTCAAAATGTGTGAAGTAAGCTCATACACACGGACAAATAAAAACCGAATCTTACTTTTCACACTCATCTTTTAACATTCAAAAATAAAACGTGCACCAACATGAACAAAATACCTCAATCATACTTATATGAATTCATCAGAGAGAGAGAGAGAGAGAGAGAGAGGGGGGGGAGAGAGAGAGAGAGAGAGAGAGAGAGAGAGAGAGAGAGAGAGAGAGAGAGAGAGAGAGAGAGAGAGAGAGAGAGAGAGAGAGAGAGAGAGAGAGAGAGAGAGAGAGAGAGAGAGAGAGAGAGAGAGAGAGAGAGAGAGAGAGAGATGTAGACGTTAGTGTTTTCAATTGCGTTTCTTGTTTGTAGTGACTTTTTACATGTTACTAGTCCATTTTTAATTGTTATTTTTTATTTATTTTTCTTTTATCCAAGGACAGATTGTAAGAATAGGCTTCGCCTAAAATCTTTATCCTTGTCAAATAAAGTTTTCCAATGTCCAGTGTCTCTCTTGTTCTTGTTCTTGTTCTTCTTCTTCTTCTTCTTCTTCTTCTTCTTCTTCTTCTTCTTCTTGTTCTTGTTCTTCTTGTTCTTGTTCTTCTTCTTCTTCTTCTTCTTCTTCTTCTTCTTCTTCTTCTTCTTCTTCTTCTTCTTCTTCTTCTTCTTCTTCTTCTTCTTCTTCTTCTTCTTCTTGTTACTTCTTCTTTGTTTTGTTCTTCTTATTCATGTTCTTGTTCTTGTTCTTGTTCTTCTCCTTCTCCTTCTTGTTCTTCTTCTTGTTCTTCTTGTTCTTGTTCTTCTTCTTGTTCTTCTTGTTCTTGTTCTTCTTGTTCTTGTTCTTCTTGTTCTTGTTCTTCTTCTTGTTCTTGTTCTTATTGTTCTTGTTGTTGTTGTTGTTGTTGTTGTTGTTGTTGTTGTTCTTCTTCTTCTTCTTCTTCTTCTTCTTCTTCTTCTTCTTCTTCTTCTTCTTCTTCTTCTTCTTCTTCTTCTTCTTCTTCTTCTTCCTCTTCCTAATTAATGACAAAGACCCAAATCAGGCAGATAGGTTAACCCTTTCGTTACGAGAGTTCTTGACTCTGCGGAAAAAGCAACACCAAATGTGTTCATGTCTTCGTATCGAAGTCTCCTCATTTGTCGTTGCAGCACTCTACAACTACTGACCCCAGGTTTTTACATGTCCTCGTATCGAAGTCTCCTCATTTGTCGTTGCAGCACTCTACAACTACTGACCCCAGGTTTTTACATGTCCTCGTATCGAAGTCTCCTCATTTGTCGTTGCAGTACTCTACAACTACTGACCCCATTTGTTTTTGAGTTTTTGTTAGGACGGCATTTATATGGAAGCGTATTAGCG
>JAGGCT020004144.1:27500-37500 GCA_017654935.2 Phymorhynchus buccinoides
GTCATTCACATTGCCCTACCTATTGCATCATTCCCACTCCGTCCTCTCTGTCGATTTGGTTTGTCATTCACATTGCCCTACCTATTGCATCATTCCCACTCCGTCCTCTCTGTCGATTTGCTTTGTCATTCACATTGCCCTACCTATTGCATCATTCCCACTCCGTCCTCTCTGTCGATTTGGTCCTCTTACTATCAGCTTGCTGTCTGTCAGTCTGTCATTTATTTGTTTAGTCCCCGAGCCGAAGGTTCGGGGAACTATTGTTTCTGTCTGGTCCGTCCGGCGTCCGTCCTGTCCGTCCGGCGTGCCTCCGTCCGGCTATTCGTCCGTTTTTTCTAAAAAAACTATTCAGTCTATCATCATCAAATTTGGTATACTAGTTTGCCAAGATGCAAGCTATCCATTGATGTATTTAGTTTTACATTACCCGCTGTGCCCTAGGCCCTTTGTGTCACAGGCCCGCCGTTTTTCTCAAAAACTATTCAGTCTATCATCATCAAAGTTGGTATACTAGTTTGCCAAGATGCAAGCTATCCACTGATGTATTTAGTTTTACATTACCCGCTGTGTCCTAGGCCCTTTGTGTCACAGGCCCGCTATGTCCCACTTCTTTCCGGCCATCCATCCGTCCGTGCGTGCGTCCTGTTTTCAGCCCCGCTGTGTGTACAGCCGACACATTCCGATTTCGGAGTAGCTCGGCGATGCTGGGAGGGGACTTTGCACCCGCCGGCGTTGCACGTGTTTACATTGAAAACGTATGTATCATACGAAACGTCTGTCTGTTAATAAATACCACCTGAATGTTTTGTGTTTTATGATGTACCCTGGGCAAGGCATCTCCACTATGAACAGTTCTCGCCCAGCCCGCCACAATAGCATCTCCCACTCTGCTGTCTGGCAGTCATAGTCGGAAACGACTGACTGGCATGTTGCATACAGACATTTTACTGTTTACTGTGATGTTATCATTATGATGTTCTTTATTTTTAATAGTTCCTTGTTATGAAGAATTATTGTTGTTATGAGAAATTATTAAAACAATTTTAGCTTAAGGAGAACTATTGCATACTTTGTTTACTTATTTGTGTGTGTGTGTGTGTGTGTGTGTGTGTGTGTGTGTGTGTTTGTTGTGTGTGTGTGTGTGTGTGTGTGTGTGTGTGTGTGTGTGTGTGTGTGTGTGTGTGTGTGTGTGTGTGTGTGTGTGTGTGTGTGTGTGTGTGTGTGTGTGTGTGTGTGTGTGTGTGTGTGTGTGTGTGTGTGTGTGTGTGTGTGTGTGTGTGTGTGTGTGTGTGTGTGTGTGTGTGTGTGTGTGTGTGTGTGTGTGTGTGTGTGTGTGTGTGTGTGTGTGTGTGTGTGTGTGTGTGTGTGTGTGTGTGTGTGTGTGTGTGTGTGTGTGTGTGTGTGTGTGTGTGTGTGTGTGTGTGTGTGTGTGTGTGTGTGTGTGTGTGTGTGTGTGTGTGTGTGTGTGTGTGTGTGTGTGTGTGTGTGTGTGTGTGTGTGTGTGTGTGTGTGTGTGTGTGTGTGTGTGTGTGTGTGTGTGTGTGTGTGTGTGTGTGTGTGTGTGTGTGTGTGTGTGTGTGTGTGTGTGTGTGTGTGTGTGTGTGTGTGTGTGTGTGTGTGTGTGTGTGTGTGTGTGTGTGTGTGGTGTGTGTGTGTGTGTGTGTGTGTGTGTGTGTGTGTGTGTGTGTGTGTGTGCTAATTTGTGTGTGATGTTATGTGTGTCTGTATTGTGTGTTATGTGTGTGTGTGTGTGTGTGTGTGTGTGTGTGTGTGTGTGTGTGTGTGCATGTGTGTGTGTGTGTGTGTGTGTGTGTGTGTGTGTGTGTGTGTGTGTGTGTGTGTGTGTGTGTGTGTGTGTGTGTGTGTGTGTGTGTGTGTGTACTGAATAACATTTCTTTATGCTAATTTACTGTTTGCTGTGATGTTATCATTATGATGTTCTTTATTATTAATAGTTCCTTGTTATGAAGAATTATTGTTGTTATGGGAAATTACTTTTTGTTACTATTCTTTTTTCTTTTTCTTTTAGCTAAGGAGAACTATTGCATAGTTTGTTTTCTTATGTGTGTGTGGGGAGGGGTGGGTGGGGTAGACGGGAATGTGTGTGACAAACTTCATTGTTCTATGTGAAAAACATGTGCTTTTATGCATGCATTTGATGTCTTACTTCATACTATGAGCCTACCACAGTTTGAGATTGAAGTGCATGCTGAACAAAATATGTTCTTCATTTGAAGACAATAAGAATTTTGAATGGAATTGAATGGAATGGAAACAAATAAAAACACTTCAAGTACCTATGAGCCTACCCTCCGTGGCTAACGACGGGCCATCAAGAGGAAACACTGAAATAAAACACTGCAAGTACCTATGAGCCTACCCTGCGTGGCTAACGACGGGCCATCAAGAGGAAACACTGAAATAAAACACTTCAAGTACCTATATGAGCCTACCCTGCGTGGCTAACGACGGGCCATCAAGAGGAAACACTGAAATAAAACACTTCAAGGACCTATGAGCCTACCCTGCGTGGCTAACGACGGGCCATCAAGAGGAAACACTGAAATAAAACACTTCAAGTACCTATATGAGCCTACCCTGCGTGGCTAACGACGGGCCATCAAGAGGAAACACTGAAATAAAACACTTCAAGTACCTATATGAGCCTACCCTGCGTGGCTAACGACGGGCCATCAAGAGGAAACACTGAAATAAAACACTTCAAGTACCTATATGAGCCTACCCTGCGTGGCTAACGACGGGCCATCAAGAGGAAACACTGAAATAAAACACTTCAAGTACCTATATGAGCCTACCCTGCGTGGCTAACGACGGGCCATCAAGAGGAAACACTGAAATAAAACACTTCAAGTACCTATATGAGCCTACCCTGCGTGGCTAACGACGGGCCATCAAGAGGAAACACTGAAATAAAACACTTCAAGTACCTATATGAGCCTACCCTGCGTGGCTAACGACGGGCCATCAAGAGGAAACACTGAAATAAAACACTTCAAGTACCTATATGAGCCTACCCTGCGTGGCTAACGACGGGCCATCAAGAGGAAACACTGAAATAAAACACTTCAAGTACATATATGAGCCTACCCTGCGTGGCTAACGACGGGCCATCAAGAGGAAACACTGAAATAAAACACTTCAAGTACCTATATGAGCCTACCCTGCGTGGCTAACGACGGGCCATCAAGAGGAAACACTGAAATAAAACACTTCAAGTACCTATATGAGCCTACCCTGCGTGGCTAACGACGGGCCATCAAGAGGAAACACTGAAATAAAACACTTCAAGTACCTATATGAGCCTACCCTGCGTGGCTAACGACGGGCCATCAAGAGGAAACACTGAAATAAAACACTTCAAGTACCTATATGAGCCTACCCTGCGTGGCTAACGACGGGCCATCAAGAGGAAACACTGAAATAAAACACTTCAAGTACCTATATGAGCCTACCCTGCGTGGCTAACGACGGGCCATCAAGAGGAAACACTGAAATAAAACACTTCAAGTACCTATATGAGCCTACCCTGCGTGGCTAACGACGGGCCATCAAGAGGAAACACTGAAATAAAACACTTCAAGTACCTATATGAGCCTACCCTGCGTGGCTAACGACGGGCCATCAAGAGGAAACACTGAAATAAAACACTTCAAGTACCTATATGAGCCTACCCTGCGTGGCTAACGACGGGCCATCAAGAGGAAACACTGAAATAAAACACTTCAAGTACCTATATGAGCCTACCCTGCGTGGCTAACGACGGGCCATCAAGAGGAAACACTGAAATAAAACACTTCAAGTACCTATATGAGCCTACCCTGCGTGGCTAACGACGGGCCATCAAGAGGAAACACTGAAATAAAACACTTCAAGTACCTATATGAGCCTACCCTGCGTGGCTAACGACGGGCCATCAAGAGGAAACACTGAAATAAAACACTTCAAGTACCTATATGAGCCTACCCTGCGTGGCTAACGACGGGCCATCAAGAGGAAACACTGAAATAAAACACTTCAAGTACCTATATGAGCCTACCCTGCGTGGCTAACGACGGGCCATCAAGAGGAAACACTGAAATAAAACACTTCAAGTACCTATATGAGCCTACCCTGCGTGGCTAACGACGGGCCATCAAGAGGAAACACTGAAATAAAACACTTCAAGTACCTATATGAGCCTACCCTGCGTGGCTAACGACGGGCCATCAAGAGGAAACACTGAAATAAAACACTTCAAGTACCTATATGAGCCTACCCTGCGTGGCTAACGACGGGCCATCAAGAGGAAACACTGAAATAAAACACTTCAAGTACCTATATGAGCCTACCCTGCGTGGCTAACGACGGGCCATCAAGAGGAAACACTGAAATAAAACACTTCAAGTACCTATATGAGCCTACCCTGCGTGGCTAACGACGGGCCATCAAGAGGAAACACTGAAATAAAACACTTCAAGTACCTATATGAGCCTACCCTGCGTGGCTAACGACGGGCCATCAAGAGGAAACACTGAAATAAAACACTTCAAGTACCTATATGAGCCTACCCTGCGTGGCTAACGACGGGCCATCAAGAGGAAACACTGAAATAAAACACTTTGCACCCCCCCCCCCCCCCCCCCCCCGCCGCTCTCTCTCTCTCTCCCTCCCTCTCAGTCGACTTCGTAAACGACCAGACCGAACGTGTGACGATGGCAATTATCTTGAGCGTGTCCCGCGTGTTAGTACCATAGACTATAGAGAATGTCTTTGTTAGTCCCAACAACCTTCATCACCATCGCAGCTTTGACAGAGACATTCATATGAACCCGGATTTCACATCCTGTTGTGGATTGATGTGACCTGAATTTACAATTTGTTTTGAATGAAAGTTGGCTGTAAACGTCCGCTGCGCTACAAAGGGAGCATATGTGGGACGAACCATCAAGCAACCGCCACAACCATCAGTCAGTGCTTAGAGCAGATCCTGGAGGTACTGCAATACCAGGTCTGTCTGAAGAGCACATGTGGGACGAACCATCAAGCAGCCATCACAACCATCATTCAGTGCTTAGAGCAGATCCTGGAGGTACTGCAATACCAGGTCTGTCTGAAGAGCATATGTGGAACGAACCATCAAGCAACCACCACAACCATCATTCAGTGCTTAGAGCAGATCCTGGAGGTACCTCAATACCAGGTCTGTCTGAAGAGCATATGTGGGACGAACCATCAAGCAACCACCACAACCATCATTCAGTGCGAGCAGATCCTGGAGGTACTGCAATACCAGGTCTGTCTGAAGAGCATATGTGGGACGAACCATCAAGCAACCACCACAACCATCATTCAGTGCTTAGAGCAGATCCTGGAGGTACTGCAATACCAGGTCTGTCTGAAGAGCATATGTGGAACGAACCATCAAGCAACCACCACAACCATCATTCAGTGCTTAGAGCAGATCCTGGAGGTACCTCAATACCAGGTCTGTCTGAAGAGCATATGTGGGACGAACCATCAAGCAACCACCACAACCATCATTCAGTGCTTAGAGCAGATCCTGGAGGTACCTCAATACCGAAGAGCACATGTGGGACGAACCATCAAGCAACCACCACAACCATCATTCAGTGCTTAGAGCAGATCCTGGAGGTACCTCAATACCGAAGAGCACATGTGGGACGGACCATCAAGCAACCACCACAACCATCATTCAGTGCTTAGAGCAGATCCTGGAGGTATTGCAATACCGAAGAACACATGTGGGACGAACAGATCAGAGCAGATCCTGGAGGTATCTCAATACCAGTCCTGTCCCAAAGTGACGTGTGTTCCATTTGGTTTGCGCACTGTCTGACTTATAATATAAAGACGCCTTCGTTTTTTGTTTAGAGCAGATCCTGGAGGTATCTCAATACCAGTCCTGTCCCAAAGTGACGTGTGTTCCATTTGGTTTGCGCACTGTCTGACTTATAATATAAAGACGCCTTCGTTTTTTGTTTAGAGCAGATCCTGGAGGTATCTCAATACCAGTCCTGTCCCAAAGTGACGTGTGTTCCATTTGGTTTGCGCACTGTCTGACTTATAATATAAAGACGCCTTCGTTTTTTGTTTAGAGCAGATCCTGGAGGTATCTCAATACCAGTCCTGTCCCAAAGTGACGTGTCATTTGGTTTGCGCACTGTCTGACTTATAATATAAAGACGCCTTCGTTTTTTGTTTGCACAAAATCGCGTTGGCGAAGTTGTAGCAAAACCAATCGTACCAGTTTTGGCTCTAGACATCCACCCATTTTATTCCGACTATTTCAAAGTGTGGGAGTGGTATTCAGAGTGTCTATTTGTGAACAAAAGCAGTAGTCAGTGCTGATATTTGTTTTAAACGGAAACTTGGGGGTTATTTTTGGTAATTGGGTCACGTGGTTAAAAACGCGTTGCGATGTTTTGTGTGGGCTTGACTCGGAACACTTCTTTGAATCGTTGAATGCTTTTTTAATATGTTCAGTTCGATTATATTTCCTTTAAAAAAAGTTTTTCCTACGATAAATAACAGTATTGTAATTTGTGGCTGTTGAATCGAAAAATTAGCAAATATAATCCCCGTAGACAAAGACACATTTTCCAGACGGTACTTCAAACATAGTTGCAGCCATGGGCAGACGACAAATTATCAACAGATTGATTGAACTTTGTTGACAGTATCGTCGATCTATTGTAGCGCATTTTATTTAACGACTGTGGGCCAACAAAGTGTATTTATAACGACTGTGGGCCAACAAAGTGTATTTATAACGACTGTGGGCCAACAAAGTGTATTCAAATAACGACTGTGGGCCAACAAAGTGTATTTATAACGACTGTGGGCCAACAAAGTGTATTCATAACGACTGTGGGCCAACAGACAAAGTGTATTTATAACGACTGTGGGCCAACAAAGTGTATTCATAACGACTGTGGGCCAACAAAGTGTATTTATAACGACTGTGGGCCAACAGACAAAGTGTATTTATAACGACTGTGGGCCAACAAAGTGTATTTATAACGACTGTGGGCCAACAGACAAAGTGTATTTATAACGACTGTGGGCCAACAGACAAAGTGTATTTATAACGACTGTGGGCCAACAGACAAAGTGTGAGCCAACAGACAAATTTATAACGACTGTGGGCCAACAGACAAAGTGTATTTATAACGACTGTGGGCCAACAGACAAAGTGTATTTTATAACGACTGTGGGCCAACAGACAAAGTGTATTTATAACGACTGTGGGCCAACAGACAAAGTGTATTTATAACGACTGTGGGCCAACAGACAAAGTGTATTTATAACGACTGTGGGCCAACAGACAAAGTGTATTTATAACGACTGTGGGCCAACAGACAAAGTGTATTTATAACGACTGTGGGCCAACAGACAAAGTGTATTTATAACGACTGTGGGCCAACAGACAAAGTGTATTTATAACGACTGTGGGCCAACAGTACAAACGACTGTATTATTTATAACGACTGTGGGCCAACAGACAAAGTATTTATAACGTATTTATAACGACTGTGGGCCAACAGACAAAGTGTATTTATAACGACTGTGGGCCAACAAAGTGTATTTATAACGACTGTGGGCCAACAAAGTGTATTTATAACGACTGTGGGCCAACAAAGTGTATTTATAACGACTGTGGGCCAACAAAGTGTATTCATAACGACTGTGGGCCAACAAAGTGTATTTATAACGACTGTGGGCCAACAAAGTGTATTTATAACGACTGTGGGCCAACAGACAAAGGGTATTTATAACGACTGTGGGCCAACAGAGACAAAGTGTATTTATAGCGACTGTGGGCCAACAGACAAAGTGTATTTATAACGACTGTGGGCCAACAGACAAAGTGTATTTATAACGACTGTGGGCCAACAGACAAAGTGTATTTATAACGACTGTGGGCCAACAGACAAAGTGTATTTATAACGACTGTGGGCCAACAGACAAAGTGTATTTATAACGACTGTGGGCCAACAGACAAAGTGTATTTATAACGACTGTGGGCCAACAGACAAAGTGTATTTATAACGACTGTGGGCCAACAAAGTGTATTTATAACGACTGTGGGTATTTTTTATAACAACCAACAAAGTGTATTTATAACGACTGTGGGCCAACAAAGTGTATTTATAACGACTGTGGGCCAACAAAGTGTGTTTATAACGACTGTGGGCCAACAAAGTGTGTTTATAACGACTGTGGGCCAACAAAGTGTATTTATAACGACTGTGGGCCAACAAAGTGTATTTATAACGACTGTGGGCCAACAAAGTGTATTTATAACGACTGTGGGCCCAACAAAGTGTATTTATAACGACTGTGGGCCAACAGACAAAGTATTTATAACGACTGTGGGCCAAGTGTATTTATAACGACTGTGGGCCAACAAAGTGTATTTATAACGACTGTGGGCCAACAAAGTGTATTTATAACGACTGTGGGCCAACAACAAAGTGTATTTATAACGACTGTGGGCCAACAAAGTGTATTTATAACGACTGTGGGCCAACAAAGTGTATTTATAACGAGTGGGCCAACAAAATGTTTAAAGTGTATTTATAACGACTGTGGGCCAACAAAGTGTATTTATAACGACTGTGGGCCAACAAAGGGTATTTATAACGACTGTGGGACAAAGTGTATAACGACTGTGGGCCAACAGACAAAGGGTATTTATAACGACTGTGGGCCAACAGAGACAAAGTGTATTTATAACGACTGTGGGCCAACAAAGTGTATTTATAGCGACTGTGGGCCAACAGACAAAGGGTATTTTTTATAACGACTGTGGGCCAACAAAGTGTATTTATAACGACTGTGGGCCAACAAAGTGTATTTATAACGACTGTGGGCCAACAAAGTGTATTTATAACGACTGTGGGCCAACAAAGTGTATTTATAACGACTGTTGGCCAACAGAGAGTGCATTTTAAAGCAGGGCCTGTGTGCTCTGTTGAACCTGGTTGGACAAAGACTGTTTGTCTTCAATCACTCAGTTACCAGACAGAACTGTGATTACGATTCACTAGAAACGACACATAAAAACACACATGACATTTGTGTTCAAATTGAAAGCAGACGAGATAGCCATGTATGCCTATTAGTGAAAGGAAGTGAGTGTATTGAGCCAATGAATGAGTTTTCAATTAGAAATAGAGAGTAGGCAAATGAACCAGAACATAAAAGTCTTCATTAAGCAAAAAACAGAATTGTCCTTACTCGAACTCTTCTTCAAAAGAAGTGCTCGAGTAATTATTTAACTTTTTCTATTTTTGTCGGGTGGGTTAAACTTGTGTAAGTTAAAGAAGTGCCGCTTTATTTAAACGGATATGTTTACCCTTACGTAGGCCTACACAAAATAGTGGGGTTTTTCTTCTTCCTTTGGTATAGGAAGTAGGTTTTCCATTACCCCCACAAAGCTAATATAAACTTGTATCTATTTCAGGCTCTTCTTTGTCAAAGCTACAACGACGTATGTGTGTCTGTGTGTGTCTTCTTTCTTACTCCCATAGCCTACTACCCCAAGTGGGTTAGGTTCAGTGGCAAAACGAGTAGAGATCCTGTATGGTGTAGTGTGCCGTGTGCCTATACTACTACTACTACCATACAGGAATATACAGGTGTGTTTAGTAGGGCGACAACCATCTGCTCATCCTGTGTGTTCTTGTTGGTGTCATTATCTCGTGACAATAATATTATGGGGACGAACGGGGATGCGCATGCGCAAGAGGAACTGAAAGGAACAAAGAAGGTAAGAAGATGCCTGCATGTACATGAAAACACACACACACATTATTATGCGCATTACTCGGAGCACTTGATGGACACATATGCACGCACTCGCGCACGCACGCACACGCACACGCATGCATGCACTCCCACACACATGCACACACGCTTGCACGCACGCACGCTCACACGCGCGCGTGCGCACACACACAGAGTCACACGCGCGCGT
>JAGGCT020004144.1:45000-47500 GCA_017654935.2 Phymorhynchus buccinoides
GCTAACATGATAATGTAAGGTAGGGTTGATGAGAGGAGGCACAATATCATCAGCTAACATGATCATGTAGGGGAGGGTTGATGAGAGGAGGCACAATATCATCAGCTAACATGATAATGTAAGGGAGGGTTGATGAGAGGAGGCACAATATCATCAGCTAACATGATAATGTAAGGGAGGGTTGATGAGAGGAGGCACAATATCATCAACTAACATGATAATGTAAGGGAGGGTTGATGAGAGGAGGCACAATATCATCAACTAACATGATCATGTAAGGTAGGGTTGATGAGAGGAGGCACAATATCATCAGCTAACATGATCATGTAGGGGAGGGTTGATGAGAGGAGGCACAATATCATCAACTAACATGATAATGTAAGGGAGGGTTGATGAGAGGAGGCACAATATCATCAACTAACATGATCATGTAAGGTAGGGTTGATGAGAGGAGGCACAATATCATCAGCTAACATGATCATGTAGGGGAGGGTTGATGAGAGGATCTACAATATCATCAGCTAACATGATAATGTAAGGGAGGGTTGATGAGAGGAGGCACAATATCATCATCAACTAACATGATAATGTAGGGAGGGTTGATGAGAGGAGGCACAATATCATCATCAACTAACATGATCATGTAGGGGAGGGTTGATGAGAGGAGGTACAATATCATCAACTAACATGATCATGTAAGGGAGGGTTGATGAGAGGAGGCACAATATCATCAGCTAACATGATCATGTAGGGGAGGGTTGATGAGAGGAGGCACAATATCATCAACTAACATGATCATGTAGGGGAGGGTTGATGAGAGGAGGCACAATATCATCATCAACTAACATGATAATGTAAGGGAGGGTTGATGAGAGGAGGCACAATATCATCATCAGCTAACATGATAATGTAAGGGAGGGTTGATGAGAGGAGGCACAATATCATCAGCTAACATGATAATGTAAGGGAGGGTTGATGAGAGGAGGCACAATATCATCAGCTAACATGATCATGTAGGGGAGGGTTGATGAGAGGAGGCACAATATCATCAGCTAACATGATCATGTAGGGGAGGGTTGATGAGAGGAGGCACAATATCATCAGCTAACATGATCATGTAGGGGAGGGTTGATGAGAGGAGGCACAATATCATCAACTAACATGATCATGTAAGGGAGGGTTGATGAGAGGAGGCACAATATCATCAGCTAACATGATCATGTAGGGGAGGGTTGATGAGAGGAGGCACAATATCATCAGCTAACATGATCATGTAGGGGAGGGTTGATGAGAGGAGGCACAATATCATCAACTAACATGATAATGTAAGGGAGGGTTGATGAGAGGAGGCACAATATCATCAGCTAACATGATAATGTAAGGGAGGGTTGATGAGAGGAGGCACAATCATCATCAGCTAACATGATCATGTAAGGGAGGGTTGATGAGAGGAGGCACAATATCATCAGCTAACATGATCATGTAAGGTAGGGTTGATGAGAGGAGGCACAATATCATCAACTAACATGATCATGTAGGGGAGGGTTGATGAGAGGAGGCACCATATCATCATCAGCTAACATGATCATGTAAGGGAGGGTTGATGAGAGGAGGCACAATATCATCAGCTAACATGATCATGTAAGGTAGGGTTGATGAGAGGAGGCACAATATCATCAGCTAACATGATAATGTAAGGGAGGGTTGATGAGAGGAGGCACAATATCATCAACTAACATGATCATGTAGGGGAGGGTTGATGAGAGGAGGCACAATATCATCAGCTAACATGATCATGTAAGGGAGGGTTGATGAGAGGAGGCACAATATCATCAACTAACATGATCATGTAGGGGAGGGTTGATGAGAGGAGGCACAATATCATCAGCTAACATGATCATGTAAGGGAGGGTTGATGAGAGGAGGCACAATATCATCAGCTAACATGATCATGTAGGGGAGGGTTGATGAGAGGAGGCACAATATCATCAGCTAACATGATAATGTAAGGGAGGGTTGATGAGAGGAGGCACAATATCATCAGCTAACATGATCATGTAAGGGAGGGTTGATGAGAGGAGGCACAATATCATCAGCTAACATGATCATGTAAGGGAGGGTTGATGAGAGGAGGCACAATATCATCAACTAACATGATCATGTAAGGGAGGGTTGATGAGAGGAGGCACAATATCATCAGCTAACATGATCATGTAAGGGAGGGTTGATGAGAGGAGGCACAATATCATCAACTGACATGATCATGTAAGGTAGGGTTGATGAGAGGAGGCACAATATCATCAGCTAACATGATAATGTAAGGGAGGGTTGATGAGAGGAGGCACAATATCATCATCAACTAATCCGGGGTGACAAGCAGGTGATTGTTCAAGAGCATCCCATTACCCCCCCCCCCCCTCCCCCTCTTCCAACTTGTCCTTACCATGCTCCCATTGGGAGAGGGGACGGTAGGGTGAGATGATTGAATAGAGCCTGATCA
>JAGGCT020004144.1:50000-62500 GCA_017654935.2 Phymorhynchus buccinoides
GTTCCAGCGTATGCATGCCATCATGAATCTGCCTGGCCGATCCATTTGGTCGATAAATTGAAATGTTTCTCCTTGCTTTGAATTATATGAAGTAACCAAGTTTCTACCCTCTCTGCCTGACCGATCCATTTGGTCGATAAATTGAAACGTTTCGCATTGCTTTGAATTATATGAAGTAACCAAGTTTCTACCCTCTCTGCCTGACCGATCCATTTGGTCGATAATTAGATTCCAGATTCCCAACGTACCATCATGGACATGTATGCATTTTCTCAGACATTGTATGTTTTCGTAGTTTTGTATTTGGGGCAAACATGTTAGGTTCCCCCCCCCCCCCCCCCCCCCCCCCCCCTCTCATGCTTACGACCATCAATCTGAAATCTGTTTCATTTCAGTTTTCTGTCAATAATCCTAGGCTGATCCTATCTCCCTTTCTGTCAATAATACTATCTGTCCGCAATCTAGGTGTTACTTTGGACCAAACCCTCCCTTCCAAACAGCATGTTTCCAATGTTTGCAAGTCTTGCTATCTAGAACTTCGAAGAATTAGTTCAATCCGCCGTTTCCTCTCTCAAGATGCCCTGAAGACTCTAGCATGTGCTTTTGTTCTGTCTCGCCTTGACTACTGTAACTCACTTCTTGCTGGCTGTCCATGAACTCTCATCTCTAAGCTCCAACGGGTCCAGAATAATGCTGCTCGTCTCATTTCTCGCTCCCCTAGGTACGATCATATTACTCCGGTTCTTCGTTCCCTACATTGGCTCCCAGTTCAATCACGTATTGACTACAAAATTCTCCTCCTTGTCTTCAAGTCACTGAATGATCAAGCTCCCTTATATCTCTCTGATCTCCTTCATCTCTATGTCCCAGCTCGCCAACTACGTTCGTCTTCTGATTCTCGTCTCCTCTCCCCTCCCTCCATCCGTCTCAAATCTGCTGGCCAACGTTCTTTTTCCTGTCAAGCACCATCTCTTTGGAATTCTCTGCCTTCTCCTCTCCGACACTCCAACTCAGTCTCCTCATTCAAAACCTCTCTTAAAACCCATCTTTTTCGTGCTGCACCCTAAATATTTGATCAGTTGTCTATCTTGTGTGCACGTGAGGGAAGATTGAATAAGAGGTTTGTGTTGTGCTTTGTGGTGTGTGTGTGTGTGTGTGTGTGTGTGTGTGTGTGTGTGTGTGTGTGTGTGTGTGTGTGTGTGTGTGTGTGTGTGTGTGTGTGTGTGTGTGTGTGTGTGTGTGTGTGTGTGTGTGTGTGTGTGTGTGTGTGTGTGTGTGTGTGTGTGTGTGTGTTGTGTGAGCATGCATGTGTGCATACATGTGTGCTTGTGTGTGTTTTGGTTTTGTGGGTTGTGTGTGCACGCATGTGTGTGTGTGTGTCTGTGTGTTTGTCTGTCTGCGTGCGTACGTTGTGTGTGAGGGTGTTTCTGTATGTGTTGGTGTATGTGGTCAGTCCGTGCGGCTCAGTTGATGTGTGCTTACTGAATGGGGGATGAACGAGTCGGTGTTGTTATGTGTGTGTGTGTGTGTGTGTGTGTGTGTGTGTGTGTGTGTGTGTGTGTGTGTGTGTGTGTGTGTGTGTGTGTGTGTGTGTGTGTGAGAGAGAGAGAGAGAGAGAGAGAGAGAGAGAGAGAGAGAGAGAGAGAGAGAGAGAGAGAGAGAGAGAGAGAGAGAGAGAGAGAGAGAGAGAGAGAGAGAGAGAGAGAGAGTTGCTTTGTATGTATGCGTTGTTGCTTGTTGGTGTCATTCTTGAATGCTGTTTTTGTTGTCTATTTGTTGATGAAAAATTGATTGTAAAGCGCTTTGGGCTCATCTGAGGTAAAGCGCTATATAAATGTACAATTATTATTTTTTTATTTTTGTTGTCGTCTGTTTGTCTGTCTGTCTGTCTATCTGAGTGTCTGTATGCCTGTCTGTATCTCTCTCTGCCTGTTGTGCTTGGCAGAACAGTCACGAAAAGCAACTCACCTTCAGGGCAGACAGTTAAAATAACAGCAGGTGTGTGTGTGTGTGTGTGTGTGTGTGTGTGTGTGTGTGTGTGTGTGTGTGTGTGTGTGTGTGTGTGTGTGTGTGTGTGTGTGTGTGTGTGTGTGTGTGTGTGTGTGTGTGTGTGTGTGTGTGTGTGTGTGTGTGTGTGTGTGTGTGTGTGTGTGTGTGTGTGTGTGTGTGTGTGTGTGTGTGTGTGTGTGTGTGTGTGTGTGTGTGTGTGTGTGTGTGTGTGTGTGTGTGTGTGTGTGTGTGTTCGTGTTGATGCACTTACTGCATGCATGCAGGCAGGCAAACTAATGCACATTCTGTTTTATGTCCCCCTGTTTAGCCCACAGTCTCCTCTTGGAGTGGAGGGAAGTTACTGTTGTTTGTGTCTGTTGATGGATTTACTGCATGCATGCAGGCAAACCATTGCACGTGTTGTGTTTTCTTTTCCCCTGTTTAGCCCACATTCCCCTCTTGGAGTGGAGGGGAATTCAGCTGTTGTTTGTGTGTGTCTGGTGGAAGTAGCTAACTATTATGTCGGCTTAGTTCTGGTTAGTTTCTTGAACAGTTTAGAGCCTTTAGGATAAGCACTATATAAATTGCCACAATAAATAAATAACTAAATGGGTTGAACCTAAACCTGTGTGTTTTGTGTTTCGTCTTGTTCTGTGTATTAACAAGTCGTTTTGAGAGGAATTTATACTTTTTGATAAGGTAGGCCTACATCCGCGTGTCCCACATAATATTCTGTAAACGGCTGCACATAGTCTGCGTTAGAATTTATAGTAACCATGGTACATCCACACTCTCTCCACCAAAGGGATGTCAGGACAGTCAGCGTTACAGGAAGGTCCCCAAAGGCCAACCCATCCCTATGTCTGCATCACTAACAGCCAGCATATAAATGTCATTGAGGAAGGTCCCCAAAGGCCAACCCATCCCTCTGTCTGCAGCACTAACAGCCAGTATATATGTCATTGAGGAAGGTCCCCAAAGGCCGACCCATCCCTCTGTCTGCAGCACTAACAGCCAGTATATATGTCATTGAGGAAGGTCCCCAAAGGCCGACCCATCCCTATGTCTGCATCATTAACAGCCAGCATATATGTCATTGAGGAAGGTCCCCAAAGGCCAACCCATCCCTCTGTCTGCATCGCTAACAGTCAGCATATATGTCATTGAGGAAGGTCCCCAAAGGCCAACCCATCCCTCTGTCTGCATCACTAACAGCCAGCATATAAATGTTATTGAGGAAGGTCCCCAAAGGCCAACCCATCCCTCTGTCTGCATCACTAACAGCCAGCATATATGTCATTGAGGAAGGTCCCCAAAGGCCAACCCATCCCTATGTCTGCATCACTAACAGCCAGCATATATGTCATTGAGGAAGGTCCCCAAAGGCCAACCAATCCCTGTGTCTGCATCACTAACAGCCAGCATATAAATGTCAATGAGGAAGGTCCCCAAAGGCCAACCCATACTTCTGTCTGCATCACTAACAGCCAGCATATATGTCATTGAGGAAGGTCCCCAAAGGCCAACCCATCCCTCTGTCTGCATCGCTAACAGCCAGCATATATGTCATTGAGGAAGGTCCCCAAAGGCCAAACCCATCCCTCTGTCTGCATCACTAACAGCCAGCATATATGTTATTGAGGAAGGTCCCCAAAGGCCAACCCATCCCTCTGTCTGCATCACTAACAGTCAGCATATATGTCATTGAGGAAGGTCCCCAAAGGCCAACCCATCCCTCTGCATCGCTAACAGTCAGCATATATGTCATTGAGGAAGGTCCCCAAAGGCCAACCCATCCCTCTGTCTGCATCACTAACAGTCAGCATATATGTCATTGAGGAAGGTCCCCAAAGGCGAACCCATCTGTCACAAATTGAAGGCCTATAAACATAGACAAGTTTTATTCGGGTGTGTATAGTAACAACATAATGTTTCAAACGTATGAGGGATTCATGTTTCTGAATCTATGTTTGTTGTCTTCTTCTTTGCGACGTGTTTTTAGCCCTTTCCACGAAACTATCGTTTCTTCTCGTGTATTCCGTATTCCGGATTTTTTTCGATCCATAATTTTGCTTTTCCGCTCACTCACTGTCGTCTGCCCGGTTGGAAGCGAGGATTTTGATTGTAGGTTCTAGGCTAACTGTTGTACAGGTCGGTTCTGGGCTCACTCACTGTCGTCTGCCCGGTTGGAAGCGTGAATTTTGATCGGAGGTTCTAGGCTAACTGTTGTACAGGTCGGTTCTGTGCTCATATTTTCGAGCTAGTTTTGGTAACTTGTACCTTCAAGGGTAGCAAGCTAGGGAATCGACGCCCGCAGGGAATCGACGCCCGCATAAACTAGGCTATTTAGCTCGTACTCCGTCACTGGAGAAAGGAAAGAGTGAAGCTGGAACTCATCTTCATTTCGAGAACCGAACTAAAATGTTGAACCGAATCAAACTGACCATTAGGCCTATCCACGTGGGGCCTGGACGGGTAACACCCTAGACGACTGTCAGAGGGTCAGTTTTCTACGGCACGGCTCGTTTGGAGGTTAGCAAATTCATTTCTGTCACATCATTGTTGTTTTGTTGTATTTGTTTCTGTTTCCGCCAGGGAGAATATTTTGCGAGAAAATTCTTGTTTAGTTTGATATGTAAAAGGTGCCCTAGCTTTTATTTCCGAGTTTGTGCTGTCTGCGAGATGTAGACAGGTAAGTTTGTATAGCTAACTGCCGTTAGTTATAGTTTTAGTCTTCATAAAACAGGTGGAATTTAGAATTAGTGTTTTGTTTCAGTCTCTCCTATTCAAGGGAGGTAAGCGTTATGACTGCTTGTTGTTTTGGGGAGGCAGTTTCACTTTGGTTTGTTCCCTTAATTGTTTGTGAGGATTTGAGTAGAGTTATCGCATTAGCCTAGTATACAAGGTACTTGTAATTATGTGCGAGTGTATGCTAATCATTATCAGTTCAGTATGTTCTTATGCCAGTCGTGAAGGGCTGTGGTAACGTTATGTACAAGTGTATACTAATCATTATTAGTTCAGCATGTTCTTATGCCAGTCGTGAAGGGCTGTGGTAACGCTATGTACAAGTGTATACTAATCATTATTAGTTCAGCATGTTCTTATGCCAGTCGTGAAGGACTGTGGTAACGCTATGTACAAGTGTATACTAATCATTATTAGTTCAGTATGTTCTTATGCCAGTCGTGAAGGGCTGTGGTAACGCTATGTACAAGTGTATACTAATCATTATTAGTTCAGTATGTTCTTATGCCAGTCGTGAAGGGCTGTGGTAACGTTATGTACAAGTGTATACTAATCATTATTAGTTCAGCATGTTCTTATGCCAGTCGTGAAGGGCTGTGGTAACGTTATGTACAAGTGTATACTAATCATTATTAGTTCAGCATGTTCTTATGCCAGTCGTGAAGGGCTGTGGTAACGCTATGTACAAGTGTATACTAATCATTATTAGTTCAGTATGTTCTTATGCCAGTCGTGAAGGGCTGTGGTAACGCTATGTACAAGTGTATACTAATCATTATTAGTTCAGTATGTTCTTATGCCAGTCGTGAAGGGCTGTGGTAACGCTATGTACAAGTGTATACTAATCATTATCAGTTCAGTATGTTCTTATGCCAGTCGTGAAGGGCTGTGGTAACGTTATGTACAAGTGTATACTAATCATTATCAGTTCAGTATGTTCTTATGCCAGTCGTGAAGGGCTGTGGTAACGCTATGTACAAGTGTATACTAATCATTATCAGTTCAGTATGTTCTTATGCCAGTCGTGAAGGGCTGTGGTAACGCTATGTACAAGTGTATACTAATCATTATCAGTTCAGTATGTTCTTATGCCAGTCGTGAAGGGCTGTGGTAACGCTATGTACAAGTGTATACTAATCATTATCAGTTCAGTATGTTCTTATGCCAGTCGTGAAGGGCTGTGGTAACGCTATGTACAAGCCAGAATAAGTTGTAAAGTTGACCACAATAATTATTTCCTCATCAATGGGAAATCTAGTATTATTTGGTGCTGACATCATGTATAAAGCCATGTATTTTATCGATGGCAACTGTACAAATAAAAATTATGTGGTCAGTAATCGACAGTTTATTACTTGTTTTGCAAGAATGTGAGTTGCTGTGAACTTTGTCTGTCATTTCTTCTAAGATGGCTCAGCCATATAAATGTGCTTCCTGAGCACGAGTTAATTTACTCTTTTCCAAATTGGTAAAACCATGTTGGGTTTTTAATTTGGCTGATTCACATTCTTAGTCTTTCATTCTTCCTACACTCTCTGTGCGGTATCACTCCTCGCATAGCTTTGGTGGGAATTATGATAGGCTGTTATAAGCTATGTGGCACAGTGCAGTCACCCAGGGGCTATTGTTTCAGCTTTTCCCCCTTCACACTGAGGACGGCCTGGTGGTCTGCTGTCTCAGCCTTCGTCCCTTCGGCGGGACACGTACGTTGGCGCCAAGGCCTGGAGGGTGCTCAAAGTCTTCGACGGACTGAACACGAGTGGCGTCGTCTGTGTCTGCCTTTCGAAATGAACTGTCCGGACGCTCGCTCATCCTACGCCTAGGACTCCGTCTTCGTCTTCTGAGATACGACTCAGTTACGTACCTTTGTGCGTGTGAAGTTGTGTGTTGAGTGCATGAGTGTGTGACTTTATTTTACTCTTCTCTATTATTAGATTTATTTTGAAGTTGTTGTTTTCCCCGTTTTGGTTCCCCATAGTGGGTTAGGGTCTCTTTTGGGTTACGGTTGGAGAGGGGTTCTACGCGTTAAAATTTGGGGTTAGCTAGGTCCTGTCATGATTGCTGAGTGAGTGAATAAAGGTGTTGTTTCTCGTAAAACAAATCTTAGTCTGTTGCGGGTGAGCCTTGGTGTGCTTGAGAGTTGTGCCTGTCGCATCTACTGAATCCATACCTAGATTTCAAACGTTACACCATCCCTCTGTCTGCCTCACTAACAGCCAGCATATATGTCATTGAGGAAGGTCCCCAAAGGCCAACCCATCCCTCTGTCTGCATCACTAACAGCCAGCATATATGTCATTGAGGAAGGTCCCCAAAGGCCAACCCATCCCTCTGTCTGCATCACTAACAGCCAGCATATATGTCATTGAGGAAGGTCCCCAAAGGCCAAACCCATCCCTGTGTCTGCATCACTAACAGCAAGCATATATGTCATTGAGGAAGGTCCCCAAAGGCCAACCCATCCCTCTGTCTGCATCACTAACAGCCAGCATATATGTCATTGAGGAAGGTCCCCAAAGGCCAACCCATCCCTCTGTCTGCATCACTAACAGCCAGCATATATGTCATTGAGGAAGGTCCCCAAAGGCCAACCCATCCCTGTGTCTGCATCACTAACAGCCAGCATATATGTCATTGAGGAAGGTCCCCAAAGGCCAACCAATCCCTCTGTCTGCATCACTAACAGCCAGCATATATGTCATTGAGGAAGGTCCCCAAAGGCCAACCCATCCCTCTGTCTGCATCACTAACAGCCAGCATATATGTCATTGAGGAAGGTCCCCAAAGGCCAAACAATCCCTCTGTCTGCATCACTAACAGCCAGCATATAAATGTCATTGAGGAAGGTCCCCAAAGGCCAACCCATCCCTCTGTCCTGCATCACTAACAGCCAGCATATATGTCATTGAGGAAGGTCCCCAAAGGCCAACCCATCCCTCTGTCTGCATCACTAACAGCCAGCATATATGTCATTGAGGAAGGTCCCCAAAGGCCAACCCATCCCTCTGTCTGCATCACTAACAGCCAGCATATATGTCATTGAGGAAGGTCCCCAAAGGCCAACCCATCCCTGTGTGCAGCACTAACAGCCAGTATATATGTCATTGAGGAAGGTCCCCAAAGGCCAACCCATCCCTCTGTCTGCATCGCTAACAGCCAGCATATATGTAATTGAGGAAGGTCCCCAAAGGCCAACCCATCCCTCTGTCTGCATCACTAACAGCCAGCATATATGTCATTGAGGAAGGTCCCCAAAGGCCGACCCATCCCTCTGTCTGCATCACTAACAGTCAGCATATATGTCATTGAGGAAGGTCCCCAAAGGCCAACCCATCCCTCTGTCTGCATCGCTAACAGCCAGCATATATGTCATTGAGGAAGGTCCCCAAAGGCCGACCCATCCCTGTGTCTGCATCACTAACAGCCAGCATATATGTCATTGAGGAAGGTCCCCAAAGGCCGACCCATCCCTGTGTCTGCATCACTAACAGCCGGTGCCAATGCTCCCCACGGTTGAGAGTCCCACTATTCCCTACAAGACTAGGCTGCGCCATGATGCTTCATATTGTGGAGAATCATCTGTTGCACAGCTCTCGTGTTGCTGTTGGCCCCTACTACAGGCTAATGTCAACCAATGACCAAATCCATTTGAGGAAAGGGTCTGTCTTGTGAACCGTTTCCAAATCATGTGCAGGCGTATCTGACCTGAGGTTGACCAGTGTTATGGAGTAACTGGTTATTTCGTCACTACAGTGGGCTTGTTGTCGTGCTCGGCGAGGAGTATCTGACCTGAGGCTGACCAGTGTTATGGAGTGACTGGTCACTACAGTGGGCTTGTTGTCGTGCTCGGCGAGGAGTATCTGACCTGAGGCTGACCAGTGTTATGGAGTGACTGGTCACTACAGTGGGCTTGTTGTCGTGCTCGGCGAGGTGTCTCTGACCTGAGGCTGACCAGTGTTATGGAGTGACTGGTCACTACAGTGGGCTTGTTGTCGTACTCGGTGAGGTGTCTGACCTGAGACTGACCAGTGTTATGGAGTGACTGGTCACTACAGTGGGCTTGTTGTCGTACTCGCTGAGGTGTCTCTGACCTGAGGCTGACCAGTGTTATGGAGTGACTGGTCACTACAGTGGGCTTGTTGTCGTACTCGGCGAGGTGTCTCTGACCTGAGATTGGCCAGTGTTATGGAGTAACTGGTTATTGCGTCACTACAGTGGGCTTGTTGTCGTACTCAGTGAGGTGTCTCTGACCTGAGGTTGGCCAATGTTGTGGAGTGACTGGTCACTACAGTGGGCTTGTTGTCGTACTCGGCGAGGTGTCTCTGACCTGAGGTTGGCCAGTGTTATCGAGTGACTGGTTATTGCGTCACTACAGTGGGCTTGTTGTCGTACTCGGCGAGGTGTCTTAGTTGTGTTCTTAGAGTATCTATGCGCACTGGATGTGCTTACATTGCTCTAATTAACAAACATACATGCACCTGTGAACACTGGATGTGCTTACATTGCTCTCATTAACAAACATACATGCACCTGTGAACACTGGATGTGCTTACATTGCTCTCATTAACAAACATACATGCACCTGTGAACACTGGATGTGCTTACATTGCTCTCATTAACAAACATACATGCACCTGTGAACACTGGATGTGCTTACATTGCTCTCATTAACAAACATACATGCACCTGTGAACACTGGATGTGCTTACATTGCTCTCATTAACAAACATACATGCACCTGTGAACACTGGATGTGCCTACATTGCTCTAATTAACAAACATACATGCACCTGTGAACACTGGATGTGCCTACATTGCTCTCATTAACAAACATACATGCACCTGTGAACACTGGATGTGCTTACATTGCTCTCATTAGCAAACATACATGCACCTGTGAACACTGGATGTGCTTACATTGCTCTCATTAACAAACATACATGCACCTGTGAACACTGGATGTGCTTACATTGCTCTCATTATTACAAACATACATGCACCTGTGAACACTGGATGTGCTTACATTGCTCTCATTAACAAACATACATGCACCTGTGAACACTGGATGTGCTTACATTGCTCTCATTAACAAACATACATGCACCTGTGAACACTGGATGTGCTTACATTGCTCTCATTAACAAACATACATGCACCTGTGAACACTGGATGTGCTTACATTGCTCTCATTAACAAACATACATGCACCTGTGAACACTGGATGTGCTTACATTGCTCTCATTAACAAACATACATGCACCTGTGAACACTGGATGTGCTTACATTGCTCTCATTAACAAACATACATGCACCTGTGAACACTGGATGTGCTTACATTGCTCTCATTAACAAACATACATGCACCTGTGAACACTGGATGTGCTTACATTGCTCTCATTAGCAAACATACATGCACCTGTGAACACTGGATGTGCTTACATTGCTCTCATTAACAAACACCTGTGAACACTGGATGTGCTTACATTGCTCTCATTAACAAACATACATGCACCTGTGAACACTGGATGTGCTTACATTGCTCTCATTAACAAACATACATGCACCTGTGAACACTGGATGTGCTTACATTGCTCTCATTAACAAACATACATGCACCTGTGAACACTGGATGTGCTTACATTGCTCTCATTAACAAACATACATGCACCTGTGAACACTGGATGTGCTTACATTGCTCTCATTAACAAACATACATGCACCTGTGAACACTGGATGTGCTTACATTGCTCTCATTAACAAACATACATGCACCTGTGAACACTGGATGTGCTTACATTGCTCTCATTAACAAACATACATGCACCTGTGAACACTGGATGTGCACCTGTACATTGCTGCTCTAATTAACAAACATACATGCACCTGTGAACACTGGATGTGCTTACATTGCTCTCATTAGCAAACATACATGCACCTGTGAACACTGGATGTGCTTACATTGCTCTCATTAACAAACATACATGCACCTGTGAACACTGGATGTGCTTACATTGCTCTCATTAACAAACATACATGCACCTGTGAACACTGGATGTGCTTACATTGCTCTCATTAACAAACATACATGCACCTGTGAACACTGGATGTGCTTACATTGCTCTCATTAACAAACATACATGCACCTGTGAACACTGGATGTGCTTACATTGCTCTCATTAACAAACATACATGCACCTGTGAACACTGGATGTGCTTACATTGCTCTCATTAACAAACATACATGCACCTGTGAACACTGGATGTGCTTACATTGCTCTCATTAACAAACATACATGCACCTGTGAACACTGGATGTGCTTACATTGCTCTCATTAACAAACATACATGCACCTGTGAACACTGGATGTGCTTACATTGCTCTCATTAACAAACATACATGCACCTGTGAACACTGGATGTGCTTACATTGCTCTCATTAACAAACATACATGCACCTGTGAACACTGGATGTGCTTACATTGCTCTCATTAACAAACATACATGCACCTGTGAACACTGGATGTGCTTACATTGCTCTCATTAACAAACATACATGCACCTGTGAACACTGGATGTGCTTACATTGCTCTCATTAACAAACATACATGCACCTGTGAACACTGGATGTGCTTACATTGCTCTCATTAACAAACATACATGCACCTGTGAACACTGGATGTGCTTACATTGCTCTCATTAACAAACATACATGCACCTGTGAACACTGGATGTGCTTACATTGCTCTCATTAACAAACATACATGCACCTGTGAACACTGGATGTGCTTACATGTGCTTACTCTCATTAACAAACATACATGCACCTGTGAACACTGGATGTGCTTACATTGCTCTCATTAACAAACATACATGCACCTGTGAACACTGGATGTGCTTACATTGCTCTCATTAACAAACATACATGCACCTGTGAACACTGGATGTGCTTACATTGCTCTCATTAACAAACATACATGCACCTGTGAACACTGGATGTGCTTACATTGCTCTAATTAACAAACATACATGCACCTGTGAACACTGGATTAACAAACATACATGCACCTGTGAACACTGGATGTGCTTACATTGCTCTCATTAACAAACATACATGCACCTGTGAACACTGGATGTGCTTACATTGCTCTCATTAACAAACATACATGCACCTGTGAACACTGGATGTGCTTACATTGCTCTCATTAACAAACATACATGCACCTGTGAACACTGGATGTGCTTACATTGCTCTCATTAACAAACATACATGCACCTGTGAACACTGGATGTGCTTACATTGCTCTCATTAACAAACATACATGCACCTGTGAACACTGGATGTGCTTACATTGCTCTCATTAACAAACATACATGCACCCGTGAACACTGGATGTGCTTACATTGCTCTCATTAACAAACATACATGCACCTGTGAACACTGGATGTGCTTACATTGCTCTCATTAACAAACATACATGCACCTGTGAACACTGGATGTGCTTACATTGCTCTCATTAACAAACATACATGCACCTGTGAACACTGGATGTGCTTACATTGCTCTAATTAACAAACATACATGCACCTGTGAACACTGGATGTGCTTACATTGCTCTCATTAACAAACATACATGCACCTGTGAACACTGGATGTGCTTACATTGCTCTCATTAACAAACATACATGCACCTGTGAACACTGGATGTGCTTACATTGCTCTCATTAACAAACATACATGCACCTGTGAACACTGGATGTGCTTA
>JAGGCT020004144.1:67500-70000 GCA_017654935.2 Phymorhynchus buccinoides
TTCCCCCAAAGAGTGCTGTTGTCACACACACACACACACACACACACACACACACACACACACACACACACAACACACACACACACACACACATCTCCCATATACTACAAAGAGTGTGTGTCTTCCCCCAAAGTATGTTGTTGTCTCCCCCAAAGAGTGCACACACACACAAAGAGTGTTGTACGTCTTCTGTGTCTCTGTCTCTCGGTGTGTCATCCCCCAAAGAGTGTGTTGTCTCTGTCCCTCTGTGTCTCTACATCGTTGTGTGTGTTGTCTGTATGTCTCCCAAAGAGTCTGTCTCCACAGTCTGTGTCTCTACATCGGTGTGCATCTGTATGTCTCTGTCTCCCTCTGTGTCTCTACATCGGTGTGCATCTGTATGTCTCTGTCTCCCTCTGTGTCTCTACATCGGTGTGCATCTCCCCCAAAGAGTGTATGTCTCTGTCTCCCTCTGTGTCTCTACATCGGTGTGTATCTGTATGTCTCTGTCTCCCTCTGTGTCTCTACATCGGTGTGTATCTGTATGTCTCTGTCTCCCTCTGTGTCTCTACATCGGTGTGTATCTGTATGTCTATGTCTCCCTCTGTGTCTCTACATCGGTGTGTATCTGTATATATGTCTCCCTCTGTGTCGGTGTGTATCTGTATGTCTCTGTCTCCCTCTGTGTCTCTACATCGGTGTGTATCTGTATGTCTCTGTCTCCCTCTGTGTCTCTACATCGGTGTGTATCTGTATGTCTCTGTCTCCCTCTGTGTCTCTACATCGGTGTGCATCTGTATGTCTCTGTCTCCCTCTGTGTCTCTACATCGGTGTGCATCTGTATGTCTCTGTCTCCCTCTGTGTCTCTACATCGGTGTGCATCTGTATGTCTCTGTCTCCCTCTGTGTCTCTACATCGGTGTGCATCTGTATGTCTCTGTCTCCCTCTGTGTCTCTACATCGGTGTGCATCTGTATGTCTCTGTCTCCCTCTGTGTCTCTACATCGGTGTGTATCTGTATGTCTCTGTCTCCCTCTGTGTCTCTACATCGGTGTGTATCTGTATGTCTCTGTCTCCCTCTGTGTCTCTACATCGGTGTGTATCTGTATGTCTCTGTCTCCCTCTGTGTCTCTACATCGGTGTGTATCTGTATGTCTCTGTCTCCCTCTGTCTGCGTCTCTACATCGGTGTGTATCTGTATGTCTCTGTCTCCCTCTGTGTCTCTACATCGGTGTGTATCTGTATGTCTCTGTCTCCCTCTGTGTCTCTACATCGGTGTGTATCTGTATGTCTCTGTCTCCCTCTGTGTCTCTACATCGGTGTGTATCTGTATGTCTCTGTCTCCCTCTGTGTCTCTACATCGGTGTGTGTATGTCTCTGTCTCCCTCTGTGTCTGTATGTCTCTGTCTCCCTCTGTGTCTCTACATCGGTGTGTATCTGTATGTCTCTGTCTCCCTCTGTGTCTCTACATCGGTGTGTATCTGTATGTCTCTGTCTCCCTCTGTGTCTCTACATCGGTGTGTATCTGTATGTCTCTGTCTCCCTCTCTGTGTCTCTACATCGGTGTGTATCTGTATGTCTCTGTCTCCCTCTGTGTCTCTACATCGGTGTGTATCTGTATGTCTATGTCTCCCTCTGTGTCTCTACATCGGTGTGTATCTGTATGTCTCTGTCTCCCTCTGTGTCTCTACATCGGTGTGTATCTGTATGTCTATGTCTCCCTCTGTGTCTCTACATCGGTGTGTATCTGTATGTCTCTGTCTCCCTCTGTGTCTCTACATCGGTGTGTATCTGTATGTCTCTGTCTCCCTCTGTGTCTCTACATCGGTGTGTATCTGTATGTCTCTGTCTCCCTCTGTGTCTCTACATCGGTGTGTATCTGTATGTCTCTGTCTCCCTCTGTGTCTCTACATCGGTGTGTATCTGTATGTCTCTGTCTCCCTCTGTGTCTCTACATCGGTGTGCATCTGTATGTCTCTGTCTCCCTCTGTCTGCGTCTCTACATCGGTGTGTATCTGTATGTCTCTGTCTCCCTCTGTGTCTCTACATCGGTGTGTATCTGTATGTCTCTGTCTCCCTCTGTGTCTCTACATCGGTGTGCATCTGTATGTCTCTGTCTCCCTCTGTGCGTCTCTACATCGGTGTGTATCTGTATGTTCTGTCTCCCTCTGTGTCTCTACATCGGTGTGTATCTGTATGTCTCTGTCTCCCTCTGTGTCTCTACATCGGTGTGTATCTGTATGTCTCTGTCTCTTTGTTTTTGTTAGATCTCTGTCTGCGTGTCTGTCTCTCTGTCTATCAGTCTGTTTATTTGTTCTGTCTCTCTCTGTATGTATATTTAATTGCATTTCTGTCTCTGTCTCTCTTTATTAATACAAATTCGTCTCTCTCTCTCTCTCTCTCTCTCTCTCTCTCTCTCTCATCTCTCTCTCCTCTCTCTCTCTCTCTCTCTCTCTCTCTCTCTCTCTCTCTCTCTCTCTCTCTCTCTCTCTCTCTCTCTCTCTCTCTCTCTCATCTCTCTC
>JAGGCT020004145.1:0-28236 GCA_017654935.2 Phymorhynchus buccinoides
GAGTGATAGATTATAGAGGACGTTGCTAGCATATAACTTCCAGAAGATGGGGGAACTACGTGTATTGAAATACACCACCACCATCCAACCCCCCGTATCCCCAGAGACTCATGAGACTCGTAGAGAGGGCGGGGTCGTCCAGCTCCCCGTATGGAGGCACGAGGCATCGACCCACTACCCCGATGTCATCGTTAATAAATACGCGCCAAGGAGGTTTATATCTTTGTAGTTAGTGGTAGTTGGTTGGGCTGTTGTTTTTGTTTTTGCTTTTTCCCCACCACGCCATTGTTTTTGTCTATGATGAAAGGATTTTCTTCTTCTTCTTCTTCTTCTCTTTCTTTCCCCTGTCCTCAACTCCTGGGCTGTACAGTCGCGTTGCTCTAATGCCGCTCATTCCCAGTCCCAACTCGCAGCCACACCCCGGTTTCTCAGGTCGTATATATAGCGGAATCCTCTCGAAACCAGTAGGTGTCCACAGGGAGCGAAGTTTCTTCCCGTAGGATTTGATGAAAGGCTAGCATAGAATCCACCCACTAACCGTAACCCTAGCCCTCACATGCCTCTTCTTTAGTAGATGCCTACAACATATCGTTGTAATCGGAAACAATTTTACTAAATCAAAATGTTAATGTTATACATATTTCAAAGGAATCAATGACAAACTGCACGGTTTACAACACATACATAGGTAATAATACCGTTATCTTATCATGCTATCAATAATGTTGATTATCAATCATGATGATTTAATAATTTTCACTTGGTACGCACGAATTTCAACTGACAGGAACATTAACTCTGGGACACTGACAAACCTTTAACCGGAAGCAGACGAGACCCATAATGACGTCAGCGCAAATTTCAAATCTGTCGTCACTTCCGATTAAAGCCTCGAACTCGTGCGCCATCTTGACAGTCTGATAAATCAACAACAAACAAACAAACAAACAGACCAACATGTTCAATGGACCACTAACTTTTGACCAAATGACAACTTTTTCGTTGCCACTGGGATTAACATGTGCTAAGTGCATGGGCACACGGGACCTCGGTTTATCGTCTCACCCGAAAGACTCCACGTTCAGACCGTAAGGCCTAGTGCAAAGTGAGAGGAAAAAATCCCCTGTACCCAGATTCGAACTCGGGTTTACTTGACACAAGGCGAGTGCGTTACCTTTGTGCCACTGTACACTGGGGGGAGGGAGGGGGGGGGGGTCAAAACTATTTCAGGTATTAACTGCTGCTTCATCTTGGGTGTACAATGATGGACCACGTCTCATCCACAGTATAACAATTCAGCCCAGAAAGCTGGCTTGATCTGCTGCAAATCGACACTGATTATTGTGGGCGGGTGTGGGCATGTCTGTCTGACTATTTGTTAAAAAGAAATTGGTACCCACCACGAACACGTTTTCTCATTTCTAGGTCTTTTGTTAAAACAGTGTGATCACTTCCACAAAAGATGCTAAGAGTGCTGGCTACATGGCGGACTAATATTCTCTTGCCTGTCATGGCCATGTGTTGAACCGTGGCCATTCTTTCGTTGGTAGATGTGGGGTTGTTTCCGTAACTGGTGGTCAACTTTAAACTTTCTTTTCCCTGCTTTAAATCAGCTCACCTCTGTCATGGCCATGTCTTGAACCGTGGCCATTCTTTCGTTGGTAATGGTGGGTTTTGTCTCTGTACTGGTGGTCAACTTTAAGCTTTCTTTTCCCTGCTTTAAATCAGCTCACCTCTGTCATGGCCATGTCTTGAACCGTGGCCATTCTTTCGTTGGTAGATGTGGGTTTTGTCTCTGTACTGGTGGTCAACTTTAAGCTTTCTTTTCCCTGCTTTAAATCAGCTCACCTCTGTCATGGCCATGTCTTGAACCGTGGCCATTCTTTCGTTGGTAGAGGTGGGTTTTGCTTCCATACCTGGTGGTCAACTTTAAGCTTTCTTTTCCCTGCTTTAAATCAGCTCACCTCTCTTTCTCTCTGGACGATGCAACACAAAAGCATACCCAAAGGAAACGTCCACCAAATCCTTTGTTAGTAGAAGGTTTTACGTCCTCATAGCAGTTTCTCTTAGGGACAAGTAGTTCTGGTGCTGTAGTCTTCGATGTAGCAGGTACACCTGGTATTAGGTTCATCAACGTTGGTCTGGGGAAACGGTCCGTTGGGAGGCGCTGTAGTAAAATCAGTGGGAGTCTTGGCGTAGACTCGTCTCGTGTATGATCAGGAAGGCTGAAGTCATAGTTCAGTACCTACCATAAACCTTTGCAACAAGAGTCTTGACATCATCGGGATTGTGTAGACACAAAGTGTCGCTATAGTTCACAGGTAAAGTCCGGGGCTTGTCTTCAGGGCCATCGGACGGCCTTCTTCGTGCTCAGGTACTGCCAGCCCTCCATGCAGGCTTCAGGATGACGACGGCCCAGAAAGTGGACACACAGCAGTGGCTCATTGCGTACATCCACGGTGGGGTGAACTGGGGTGACCAGCCCCAGCCCTCCATGCAGGCTTCAGGATGACGACGGCACAGAAAGTGGACACACAGCAGAGGCTCATTGTGTACATCCACGGTGGAGTGAACTGGGGTGACCAGCCCCAGCCCACACTCACAG
Source organism: Phymorhynchus buccinoides (assembly GCA_017654935.2). Taxonomy (NCBI): domain Eukaryota; kingdom Metazoa; phylum Mollusca; class Gastropoda; order Neogastropoda; family Raphitomidae; genus Phymorhynchus; species Phymorhynchus buccinoides. Next base: position 2,606 of record JAGGCT020004145.1, read on the forward strand.
GCCACCGACAACAAGTGAGTCCATGCAGGGGTTTCATTCCCATAATGGCCACACTGTAGATCACGTACTGTCGTCCCTCCAGTCAAAAGTCGTTAACCTCTTCATTGTTAGGCTCAGGACTTATTGAGTTACCCGGTACATATTGCTTAAACGTTTGACTCCAATATTAACAATAATGCAGTGACTCCAATATTAACAATAATGCAGATACTTTTTGCTTCTTTCTCACTGGTTGGATCACATTTTAGTAAACGATTGTAGAGTATGAAACAGAATGTTAAATGAAAAAAAACCCATTCCCCATTAATCAGTTGCAAACAAAATACAAACTAAGATATCACAAAACAGTGTGATACGTTGCACATGTTTGATACTGTTCGCAGTAACAGCACACAAGCAGGTTTTGAAGTTTACACAGTGTGTTTGTTATGGGGAGGTCAGAAGACCTACACAGGCAGGTTTTGAAGTTTACACAGTGTGTTTGTTATGGGGAGGAGAAGACCTACACAGGCAGGTTTTGAAGTTTACACAGTGTGTTTGTTATGGGGAGGAGAAGACCTACACAGGCAGGTTTTGAAGTTTACACAGTGTGTTTGTTATGGGGAGGAGAAGACCTACACAGGCAGGTTTTGAAGTTTACACAGTGTGTTTGTTATGGGGAGGAGAAGACCTACACAGGCAGGTTTTGAAGTTTACACAGTGTGTTTGTTATGGGGAGGAGAAGACCTACACAGGCAGGTTTTGAAGTTTACACAGTGTGTTTGTTATGGGGAGGAGAAGACCTACACAGGCAGGTTTTGAAGTTTACACAGTGTGTTTGTTATGGGGAGGAGAAGACCTACACAGGCAGGTTTTGAAGTTTACACAGTGTGTTTGTTATGGGGAGGAGAAGACCTACACAGGCAGGTTTTGAAGTTTACACAGTGTGTTTGTTATGGGGAGGAGAAGACCTACACAGGCAGGTTTTGAAGTTTACACAGTGTGTTTGTTATGGGGAGGAGAAGACCTACACAGGCAGGTTTTGAAGTTTACACAGTGTGTTTGTTATGGGGAGGAGAAGACCTACACAGGCAGGTTTTGAAGTTTACACAGTGTGTTTGTTATGGGGAGGAGAAGACCTACACAGGCAGGTTTTGAAGTTTACACAGTGTGTTTGTTATGGGGAGGAGAAGACCTACACAGGCAGGTTTTGAAGTTTACACAGTGTGTTTGTTATGGGGAGGAGAAGACCTACACAGGCAGGTTTTGAAGTTTACACAGTGTGTTTGTTATGGGGAGGAGAAGACCTACACAGGCAGGTTTTGAAGTTTACACAGTGTGTTTGTTATGGGGAGGAGAAGACCTACACAGGCAGGTTTTGAAGTTTACACAGTGTGTTTGTTATGGGGAGGAGAAGACCTACACAGGCAGGTTTTGAAGTTTACACAGTGTGTTTGTTATGGGGAGGAGAAGACCTACACAGGCAGGTTTTGAAGTTTACACAGTGTGTTTGTTATGGGGAGGAGAAGACCTACACAGGCAGGTTTTGAAGTTTACACAGTGTTTATGGGGAGGAGAAGACCTACACAGGCAGGTTTTACAGTTTACACAGTGTGTTTGTTATGGGGAGGAGAAGACCTACACAGGCAGGTTTTGAAGTTTACACAGTGTGTTTGTTATGGGGAGGAGAAGACCTACACAGGCAGGTTTTGAAGTTTACACAGTGTGTTTGTTATGGGGAGGAGAAGACCTACACAGGCAGGTTTTGAAGTTTACACAGTGTGTTTGTTATGGGGAGGAGAAGACCTACACAGGCAGGTTTTGAAGTTTACACAGTGTGTTTGTTATGGGGAGGAGAAGACCTACACAGGTTTACACAGTGTGTTTGTTATGGGGAGGAGAAGACCTACACAGGCAGGTTTTGAAGTTTACACAGTGTGTTTGTTATGGGGAGGAGAAGACCTACACAGGCAGGTTTTGAAGTTTACACAGTGTGTTTGTTATGGGGAGGAGAAGACCTACACAGGCAGGTTTTGAAGTTTACACAGTGTGTTTGTTATGGGGAGGAGAAGACCTACACAGGCAGGTTTTGAAGTTTACATGGGGAGGAGAAGACCTACAAAGGCAGGTTTTGAAGTTTACACAGTGGTGTTTGTTATGGGGAGGAGAAGACCTACACAGGCAGGTTTTGAAGTTTACACAGTGTGTTTGTTATGGGGAGGAGAAGACCTACACAGGCAGGTTTTGAAGTTTACACAGTGTGTTTGTTATGGGGAGGAGAAGACCTACACAGGCAGGTTTTGAAGTTTACACAGTGTGTTTGTTATGGGGAGGAGAAGACCTACACAGGCAGGTTTTGAAGTTTACACAGTGTGTTTGTTATGGGGAGGAGAAGACCTACACAGGCAGGTTTTGAAGTTTACACAGTGTGTTTGTTATGGGGAGGAGAAGACCTACACAGGCAGGTTTTGAAGTTTACACAGTGTGTTTGTTATGGGGAGGAGAAGACCTACACAGGCAGGTTTTGAAGTTACACAGGCACAGTGTGTTTGTTATGGGGAGGAGAAGACCTACACAGGCAGGTTTTGAAGTTTACACAGTGTGTTTGTTATGGGGAGGAGAAGACCTACACAGGCAGGTTTTGAAGTTTACACAGTGTGTTTGTTATGGGGAGGAGAAGACCTACACAGGCAGGTTTTGAAGTTTACACAGTGTGTTTGTTATGGGGAGGAGAAGACCTACACAGGCAGGTTTTGAAGTTTACACAGTGTGTTTGTTATGGGGAGGAGAAGACCTACACAGGCAGGTTTTGAAGTTTACACAGTGTGTTTGTTATGGGGAGGAGAAGACCTACACAGGCAGGTTTTGAAGTTTACACAGTGTGTTTGTTATGGGGAGGAGAAGACCTACACAGGCAGGTTTTGAAGTTTACACAGTGTGTTTGTTATGGGGAGGAGAAGACCTACACAGGCAGGTTTTGAAGTTTACACAGTGTGTTTGTTATGGGGAGGAGAAGACCTACACAGGCAGGTTTTGAAGTTTACACAGTGTGTTTGTTATGGGGAGGAGAAGACCTACACAGGCAGGTTTTGAAGTTTACACAGTGTGTTTGTTATGGGGAGGAGAAGACCTACACAGGCAGGTTTTGAAGTTTACACAGTGTGTTTGTTATGGGGAGGAGAAGACCTACACAGGCAGGTTTTGAAGTTTACACAGTGTGTTTGTTATGGGGAGGAGAAGACCTACACAGGCAGGTTTTGAAGTTTACACAGTGTGTTTGTTATGGGGAGGAGAAGACCTACACAGGCAGGTTTTGAAGTTTACACAGTGTGTTTGTTATGGGGAGGAGAAGACCTACACAGGCAGGGTTTTTTTGAAGTTTACACACAGTGTGTTTGTTATGGGGAGGAGAAGACCTACACAGGCAGGTTTTGAAGTTTACACAGTGTGTTTGTTATGGGGAGGAGAAGACCTACACAGGCAGGTTTTGAAGTTTACACAGTGTGTTTGTTATGGGGAGGAGAAGACCTACACAGGCAGGTTTTGAAGTTTACACAGTGTGTTTGTTATGGGGAGGAGAAGACCTACACAGGCAGGTTTTGAAGTTTACACAGTGTGTTTGTTATGGGGAGGAGAAGACCTACACAGGCAGGTTTTGAAGTTTACACAGTGTGTTTGTTATGGGGAGGAGAAGACCTACACAGGCAGGTTTTGAAGTTTACACAGTGTGTTTGTTATGGGGAGGAGAAGACCTACACAGGCAGGTTTTGAAGTTTACACAGTGTGTTTGTTATGGGGAGGAGAAGACCTACACAGGCAGGTTTTGAAGTTTACACAGTGTGTTTGTTATGGGGAGGAGAAGACCTACACAGGCAGGTTTTGAAGTTTACACAGTGTGTTTGTTATGGGGAGGAGAAGACCTACACAGGCAGGTTTTGAAGTTTACACAGTGTGTTTGTTATGGGGAGGAGAAGACCTACACAGGCAGGTTTTGAAGTTTACACAGTGTGTTTGTTATGGGGAGGAGAAGACCTACACAGGCAGGTTTTGAAGTTTACACAGTGTGTTTGTTATGGGGAGGAGAAGACCTACACAGGCAGGTTTTGAAGTTTACACAGTGTGTTTGTTATGGGGAGGAGAAGACCTACACAGGCAGGTTTTGAAGTTTACACAGTGTGTTTGTTATGGGGAGGAGAAGACCTACACAGGCAGGTTTTGAAGTTTACACAGTGTGTTTGTTATGGGGAGGAGAAGACCTACACAGGCAGGTTTTGAAGTTTACACAGTGTGTTTGTTATGGGGAGGAGAAGACCTACACAGGCAGGTTTTGAAGTTTACACAGTGTGTTTGTTATGGGGAGGAGAAGACCTACACAGGCAGGTTTTGAAGTTTACACAGTGTGTTTGTTATGGGGAGGAGAAGACCTACACAGGCAGGTTTTGAAGTTTACACAGTGTGTTTGTTATGGGGAGGAGAAGACCTACACACAGGTTTTGAAGTTTACACAGTGTGTTTGTTATGGGGAGGAGAAGACCTACACAGGCAGGTTTTGAAGTTTACACAGTGTGTTTGTTATGGGGAGGAGAAGACCTACACAGGCAGGTTTTGAAGTTTACACAGTGTGTTTGTTATGGGGAGGAGAAGACCTACACAGGCAGGTTTTGAAGTTTACACAGTGTGTTTGTTATGGGGAGGAGAAGACCTACACAGGCAGGTTTTGAAGTTTACACAGTGTGTTTGTTATGGGGAGGAGAAGACCTACACAGGCAGGTTTTGAAGTTTACACAGTGTGTTTGTTATGGGGAGGAGAAGACCTACACAGGCAGGTTTTGAAGTTTACACAGTGTGTTTGTTATGGGGAGGAGAAGACCTACACAGGCAGGTTTTGAAGTTTACACAGTGTGTTTGTTATGGGGAGGAGAAGACCTACACAGGCAGGTTTTGAAGTTTACACAGTGTGTTTGTTATGGGGAGGAGAAGACCTACACAGGCAGGTTTTGAAGTTTACACAGTGTGTTTGTTATGGGGAGGAGAAGACCTACACAGGCAGGTTTTGAAGTTTACACAGTGTGTTTGTTATGGGGAGGAGAAGACCTACACAGGCAGGTTTTGAAGTTTACACAGTGTGTTTGTTATGGGGAGGAGAAGACCTACACAGGCAGGTTTTGAAGTTTACACAGTGTGTTTGTTATGGGGAGGAGAAGACCTACACAGGCAGGTTTTGAAGTTTACACAGTGTGTTTGTTATGGGGAGGAGAAGACCTACACAGGCAGGTTTTGAAGTTTACACAGTGTGTTTGTTATGGGGAGGGGAGGAGAAGACCTACACAGGCAGGTTTTGAAGTTTACACAGTGTGTTTGTTATGGGGAGGAGAAGACCTACACAGGCAGGTTTTGAAGTTTACACAGTGTGTTTGTTATGGGGAGGAGAAGACCTACACAGGCAGGTTTTGAAGTTTACACAGTGTGTTTGTTATGGGGAGGAGAAGACCTACACAGGCAGGTTTTGAAGTTTACACAGTGTGTTTGTTATGGGGAGGAGAAGACCTACACAGGCAGGTTTTGAAGTTTACACAGTGTGTTTGTTATGGGGAGGAGAAGACCTACACAGGCAGGTTTTGAAGTTTACACAGTGTGTTTGTTATGGGGAGGAGAAGACCTACACAGGCAGGTTTTGAAGTTTACACAGTGTGTTTGTTATGGGGAGGAGAAGACCTACACAGGCAGGTTTTGAAGTTTACACAGTGTGTTTGTTATGGGGAGGAGAAGACCTACACAGGCAGGTTTTGAAGTTTACACAGTGTGTTTGTTATGGGGAGGAGAAGACCTACACAGGCAGGTTTTGAAGTTTACACAGTGTGTTTGTTATGGGGAGGAGAAGACCTACACAGGCAGGTTTTGAAGTTTACACAGTGTGTTTGTTATGGGGAGGAGAAGACCTACACAGGCAGGTTTTGAAGTTTACACAGTGTGTTTGTTATGGGGAGGAGAAGACCTACACAGGCAGGTTTTGAAGTTTACACAGTGTGTTTGTTATGGGGAGGAGAAGACCTACACAGGCAGGTTTTGAAGTTTACACAGTGTGTTTGTTATGGGGAGGAGAAGACCTACACAGGCAGGTTTTGAAGTTTACACAGTGTGTTTGTTATGGGGAGGAGAAGACCTACACAGGCAGGTTTTGAAGTTTACACAGTGTGTTTGTTATGGGGAGGAGAAGACCTACACAGGCAGGTTTTGAAGTTTACACAGTGTGTTTGTTATGGGGAGGAGAAGACCTACACAGGCAGGTTTTGAAGTTTACACAGTGTGTTTGTTATGGGGAGGAGAAGACCTACACAGGCAGGTTTTGAAGTTTACACAGTGTGTTTGTTATGGGGAGGAGAAGACCTACACAGGCAGGTTTTGAAGTTTACACAGTGTGTTTGTTATGGGGAGGAGAAGACCTACACAGGCAGGTTTTGAAGTTTACACAGTGTGTTTGTTATGGGGAGGAGAAGACCTACACAGGCAGGTTTTGAAGTTTACACAGTGTGTTTGTTATGGGGAGGAGAAGACCTACACAGGCAGGTTTTGAAGTTTACACAGTGTGTTTGTTATGGGGAGGAGAAGACCTACACAGGCAGGTTTTGAAGTTTACACAGTGTGTTTGTTATGGGGAGGAGAAGACCTACACAGGCAGGTTTTGAAGTTTACACAGTGTGTTTGTTATGGGGAGGAGAAGACCTACACAGGCAGGTTTTGAAGTTTACACAGTGTGTTTGTTATGGGGAGGAGAAGACCTACACAGGCAGGTTTTGAAGTTTACACAGTGTGTTTGTTATGGGGAGGAGAAGACCTACACAGGCAGGTTTTGAAGTTTACACAGTGTGTTTGTTATGGGGAGGAGAAGACCTACACAGGCAGGTTTTGAAGTTTACACAGTGTGTTTGTTATGGGGAGGAGAAGACCTACACAGGCAGGTTTTGAAGTTTACACAGTGTGTTTGTTATGGGGAGGAGAAGACCTACACAGGCAGGTTTTGAAGTTTACACAGTGTGTTTGTTATGGGGAGGAGAAGACCTACACAGGCAGGTTTTGAAGTTTACACAGTGTGTTTGTTATGGGGAGGAGAAGACCTACACAGGCAGGTTTTGAAGTTTACACAGTGTGTTTGTTATGGGGAGGAGAAGACCTACACAGGCAGGTTTTGAAGTTTACACAGTGTGTTTGTTATGGGGAGGAGAAGACCTACACAGGCAGGTTTTGAAGTTTACACAGTGTGTTTGTTATGGGGAGGAGAAGACCTACACAGGCAGGTTTTGAAGTTTACACAGTGTGTTTGTTATGGGGAGGAGAAGACCTACACAGGCAGGTTTTGAAGTTTACACAGTGTGTTTGTTATGGGGAGGAGAAGACCTACACAGGCAGGTTTTGAAGTTTACACAGTGTGTTTGTTATGGGGAGGAGAAGACCTACACAGGCAGGTTTTGAAGTTTACACAGTGTGTTTGTTATGGGGAGGAGAAGACCTACACAGGCAGGTTTTGAAGTTTACACAGTGTGTTTGGGGAGGAGAAGACCTACACAGGCAGGTTTTGAAGTTTACACAGTGTGTTTGTTATGGGGAGGAGAAGACCTACACAGGCAGGTTTTGAAGTTTACACAGTGTGTTTGTTATGGGGAGGAGAAGACCTACACAGGCAGGTTTTGAAGTTTACACAGTGTGTTTGTTATGGGGAGGAGAAGACCTACACAGGCAGGTTTTGAAGTTTACACAGTGTGTTTGTTATGGGGAGGAGAAGACCTACACAGGCAGGTTTTGAAGGCACAGTGTGTTTGTTATGGGGAGGAGAAGACCTACACAGGCAGGTTTTGACACAGTTTACACAGGCAGTTTGTTTACACAGTGTTTGTTATGGGGAGGAGAAGACCTACACAGGCAGGTTTTGAAGTTTACACAGTGTGTTTGTTATGGGGAGGAGAAGACAGTGTGTTTGTTATGGGGAGGAGAAGAACTACACAGGCAGGTTTTGAAGTTTACACAGTGTGTTTGTTATGGGGAGGAGAAGACCTACACAGGCAGGTTTTGAAGTTTACACAGTGTGTTTGTTATGGGGAGGAGAAGACCTACACAGGCAGGTTTTGAAGTTTACACAGTGTGTTTGTTATGGGGAGGAGAAGACCTACACAGGCAGGTTTTGAAGTTTACACAGTGTGTTTGTTATGGGGAGGAGAAGACCTACACAGGCAGGTTTTGAAGTTTACACAGTGTGTTTGTTATGGGGAGGAGAAGACCTACACAGGCAGGTTTTGAAGTTTACACAGTGTGTTTGTTATGGGGAGGAGAAGACCTACACAGGCAGGTTTTGAAGTTTACACAGTGTGTTTGTTATGGGGAGGAGAAGACCTACACAGGCAGGTTTTGAAGTTTACACAGTGTGTTTGTTATGGGGAGGAGAAGACCTACACAGGCAGGTTTTGAAGTTTACACAGTGTGTTTGTTATGGGGAGGAGAAGACCTACACAGGCAGTTTACACAGTGTGTTTGTTATGGGGAGGAGAAGACCTACACAGGCAGGTTTTGAAGTTTACACAGTGTGTTTGTTATGGGGAGGAGAAGACCTACACAGGCAGGTTTTGAAGTTTACACAGTGTGTTTGTTCTGGGGAGGAGAAGACCTACACAGTTTACACAGTGTGTTTGTTATGGGGAGGAGAAGACCTACACAGGCAGGTTTTGAAGTTTACACAGTGTGTTTGTTATGGGGAGGAGAAGACCTACACAGGCAGGTTTTGAAGTTTACACAGTGTGTTTGTTATGGGGAGGAGAAGACCTACACAGGCAGGTTTTGAAGTTTACACAGTGTGTTTGTTATGGGGAGGAGAAGACCTACACAGGCAGGTTTTGAAGTTTACACAGTGTGTTTGTTATGGGGAGGAGAAGACCTACACAGGCAGGTTTTGAAGTTTACACAGTGTGTTTGTTATGGGGAGGAGAAGACCTACACAGGCAGGTTTTGAAGTTTACACAGTGTGTTTGTTATGGGGAGGAGAAGACCTACACAGGCAGGTTTTGAAGTTTACACAGTGTGTTTGTTATGGGGAGGAGAAGACCTACACAGGCAGGTTTTGAAGTTTACACAGTGTGTTTGTTATGGGGAGGAGAAGACCTACACAGGCAGGTTTTGAAGTTTACACAGTGTGTTTGTTATGGGGAGGAGAAGACCTACACAGGCAGGTTTTGAAGTTTACACAGTGTGTTTGTTATGGGGAGGAGAAGACCTACACAGGCAGGTTTTGAAGTTTACACAGTGTGTTTGTTATGGGGAGGAGAAGACCTACACAGGCAGGTTTTGAAGTTTACACAGTGTGTTTGTTATGGGGAGGAGAAGACCTACACAGGCAGGTTTTGAAGTTTACACAGTGTGTTTGTTATGGGGAGGAGAAGACCTACACAGGCAGGTTTTGAAGTTTACACAGTGTGTTTGTTATGGGGAGGAGAAGACCTACACAGGCAGGTTTTGAAGTTTACACAGTGTGTTTGTTATGGGGAGGAGAAGACCTACACAGGCAGGTTTTGAAGTTTACACAGTGTGTTTGTTATGGGGAGGAGAAGACCTACACAGGCAGGTTTTGAAGTTTACACAGTGTGTTTGTTATGGGGAGGAGAAGACCTACACAGGCAGGTTTTTGAAGTTTACACAGTGTGTTTGTTATGGGGAGGAGAAGACCTACACAGGCAGGTTTTGAAGTTTACACAGTGTGTTTGTTATGGGGAGGAGAAGACCTACACAGGCAGGTTTTGAAGTTTACACAGTGTGTTTGTTATGGGGAGGAGAAGACCTACACAGGCAGGTTTTGAAGTTTACACAGTGTGTTTGTTATGGGGAGGAGAAGACCTACACAGGCAGGTTTTGAAGTTTACACAGTGTGTTTGTTATGGGGAGGAGAAGACCTACACAGGCAGGTTTTGAAGTTTACACAGTGTGTTTGTTATGGGGAGGAGAAGACCTACACAGGCAGGTTTTGAAGTTTACACAGTGTGTTTGTTATGGGGAGGAGAAGACCTACACAGGCAGGTTTTGAAGTTTACACAGTGTGTTTGTTATGGGGAGGAGAAGACCTACACAGGCAGGTTTTGAAGTTTACACAGTGTGTTTGTTATGGGGAGGAGAAGACCTACACAGGCAGGTTTTGAAGTTTACACAGTGTGTTTGTTATGGGGAGGAGAAGACCTACACAGGCAGGTTTTGAAGTTTACACAGTGTGTTTGTTATGGGGAGGAGAAGACCTACACAGGCAGGTTTTGAAGTTTACACAGTGTGTTTGTTATGGGGAGGAGAAGACCTACACAGGCAGGTTTTGAAGTTTACACAGTGTGTTTGTTATGGGGAGGAGAAGACCTACACAGGCAGGTTTTGAAGTTTACACAGTGTGTTTGTTATGGGGAGGAGAAGACCTACACAGGCAGGTTTTGAAGTTTACACAGTGTGTTTGTTATGGGGAGGAGAAGACCTACACAGGCAGTTTACACAGTGTGTTTGTTATGGGGAGGAGAAGACCTACACAGGCAGGTTTTGAAGTTTACACAGTGTGTTTGTTATGGGGAGGAGAAGACCTACACAGGCAGGTTTTGAAGTTTACACAGTGTGTTTGTTATGGGGAGGAGAAGACCTACACAGGCAGGTTTTGAAGTTTACACAGTGTGTTTGTTATGGGGAGGAGAAGACCTACACAGGCAGGTTTTGAAGTTTACACAGTGTGTTTGTTATGGGGAGGAGAAGACCTACACAGGCAGGTTTTGAAGTTTACACAGTGTGTTTGTTATGGGGAGGAGAAGACCTACACAGGCAGGTTTTGAAGTTTACACAGTGTGTTTGTTATGGGGAGGAGAAGACCTACACAGGCAGGTTTTGAAGTTTACACAGTGTGTTTGTTATGGGGAGGAGAAGACCTACACAGGCAGGTTTTGAAGTTTACACAGTGTGTTTGTTATGGGGAGGAGAAGACCTACACAGGCAGGTTTTGAAGTTTACACAGTGTGTTTGTTATGGGGAGGAGAAGACCTACACAGGCAGGTTTTGAAGTTTACACAGTGTGTTTGTTATGGGGAGGAGAAGACCTACACAGGCAGGTTTTGAAGTTTACACAGTGTGTTTGTTATGGGGAGGAGAAGACCTACACAGGCAGGTTTTGAAGTTTACACAGTGTGTTTGTTATGGGGAGGAGAAGACCTACACAGGCAGGTTTTGAAGTTTACACAGTGTGTTTGTTATGGGGAGGAGAAGACCTACACAGGCAGGTTTTGAAGTTTACACAGTGTGTTTGTTATGGGGAGGAGAAGACCTACACAGGCAGGTTTTGAAGTTTACACAGTGTGTTTGTTATGGGGAGGAGAAGACCTACACAGGCAGGTTTTGAGGCAGTTTACACAGTGTGTTTGTTATGGGGAGGAGAAGACCTACACAGGCAGGTTTTGAAGTTTACACAGTGTGTTTGTTATGGGGAGGAGAAGACCTACACAGGCAGGTTTTGAAGTTTACACAGTGTGTTTGTTATGGGGAGGAGAAGACCTACACAGGCAGGTTTTGAAGTTTACACAGTGTGTTTGTTATGGGGAGGAGAAGACCTACACAGGCAGGTTTTGAAGTTTACACAGTGTGTTTGTTATGGGGAGGAGAAGACCTACACAGGCAGGTTTTGAAGTTTACACAGTGTGTTTGTACACAGGCAGGTTTTGAAGTTTACACAGTGTGTTTGTTATGGGGAGGAGAAGACCTACACAGGCAGGTTTTGAAGTTTACACAGTGTGTTTGTTATGGGGAGGAGAAGACCTACACAGGCAGGTTTTGAAGTTTACACAGTGTGTTTGTTATGGGGAGGAGAAGACCTACACAGGCAGGTTTTGAAGTTTACACAGTGTGTTTGTTATGGGGAGGAGAAGACCTACACAGGCAGGTTTTGAAGTTTACACAGTGTGTTTGTTATGGGGAGGAGAAGACCTACACAGGCAGGTTTTGAAGTTTACACAGTGTGTTTGTTATGGGGAGGAGAAGACCTACACAGGCAGGTTTTGAAGTTTACACAGTGTGTTTGTTATGGGGAGGAGAAGACCTACACAGGCAGGTTTTGAAGTTTACACAGTGTGTTTGTTATGGGGAGGAGAAGACCTACACAGGCAGGTTTTGAAGTTTACACAGTGTGTTTGTTATGGGGAGGAGAAGACCTACACAGGCAGGTTTTGAAGTTTACACAGTGTGTTTGTTATGTTATGGGGAGGAGAAGACCTACACAGGCAGGTTTTGAAGTTTACACAGTGTGTTTGTTATGGGGAGGAGAAGACCTACACAGGCAGGTTTTGAAGTTTGCACAGTGTGTTTGTTATGGGGAGGAGAAGACCTACACAGGCAGGTTTTGAAGTTTACACAGTGTGTTTGTTATGGGGAGGAGAAGACCTACACAGGCAGGTTTTGAAGTTTGCACAGTGTGTTTGTTATGGGGAGGAGAAGACCTACACAGGCAGGTTTTGAAGTTTACTCAGTGTGTTTGTTATGGGGAGGAGAAGACCTACACAGGCAGGTTTTGGAGTTTACACAGTGTGTTTGCTATGCATCGGTCCAGCAGGGTTAGCAGCACTGTCACGGTTTATTTCTAGTTATATGTGTATTGGCTTCTGTTTTGGAGGGAACACTATGTTTAGAGTGAAGTATTTTGATCAGTTTATCCTCTCGTGTTTGCCCTCTATGCTGTGCCATTGCAGTCCATGCATACATCACAGGGTTGAGGGCAGAGTTGAGTGGCAACAGGAACATTACCAGAGTGCCATGGATCTTGTCTGACCCAGTCACACCACATGTGGTCAGCAGTGTAGTCGTGCCAAACACAAACCAACAAACAGCCTCCTTGGTGCACACGTTGTTCATCAGGTGGACACAGGAAAACAAATGTCTTTGGCTGGGATCCAATGTAACCCTGTGCTTCGGTGTTTTTTTACGAGTAATAAACTGAACAAATGTGGCAATCGTACACAGGGCAAAGTTTAATAATGTGATTACATTGAACCAGGTAAACTTGTTCTTAGACCGATAGTGTTGAAACAGAGCCAACCGACACAGGCCAGACTGGCCTGAAAGACCCCAGTGAGACAGTCCGGGTAGAAAGGGGATCAGAGACAAGATGATGCCCACAAGACACATCATAATTGTAGATATTACAGTTGAACTCTTACGGAATATCAACAAATTTCTTGCAAAGAAAAAACTTAACATTTGATCTGAACAGATAAATACCATGACAACCAACGACAATTCTTGGGATAAGATAAACAAAAAGCCACTGACTTTGCATGTGATACTGCTGACCCATGTCTTTTCAAACCATATGTAGTCCCCTTGAAAAACATAATTCGTTATCAAGGTAATACACACATGACATCCCATACATAATGCAGAAAACAGGATATGGGCGAATGTCAAGATGAACCTGCAGCCAAAAATGTCTTTGACAGTAACGGAAATCACAACACAAAGTGCATTTCCTAAAATGGCTGTCACAGCCACCAACCAGAATAAAATCACATGTACCTCAGAGGATAGAAGCGTCCCGCATGATGGAAGTACAGCCTCTATTGTTGAACATCTTGGTGTCTTCTGCTGCTTTGGAAATAAATCCACACAGCAAAACCTGTAATCTGATGAATATATATATTCCAAACTGTATAACTTAGAATACAAGTCTAATGGAAAGTTTCTCAATGGGTTTCCTTTTAAATCTAGCTCAACCAGCTGATGCATAGTTTTAAAACCTTTAGACCCAATTGTTTCGATATTAGAAAAAGAAGCGTTCAAATATTTTGTCAATCGAAGATAAGCTAATACATTGTTTTCAAGTACAGTGAGGCGTGTTTTTGATATGTCCATTTCTCTTAGCCCATAATGGATATTCCTTAATGATCTATTTATTATATTTTGTAGAGAATTGTTTTGCATATATATAGTTTTTAAATTTGGCAAATGAAGAAAACCGTTCAAATTCACAATTGTTATGGCATTGTGGGAAAGATCTATGAACTGTAAGTTTCTGATTTTTACATCTGATATATTATCCAGAAAACAACGAGTCAAGCTCAGGTAAATAAGGTATCCATTATGTGAAAAATCATTCAATTTCATTCTTGACCATGCAGCATTCGCATAGCGAAGTTGAGGAAAGAAATGTGCAGGAAACGTCTGACTACACACAAAGGAACCTCCCTGACAGAGACAGCCTTCAGGGCAGATCCTGTCACAGGTCAGCTCATCATCCTGCTGTGGACACTGACCCCAGCCATCACATAGGTGGTCTTCATGCACACAGACTGTGGAATCATGACATCGGTAGTAATGAGGGCACGTGATTCGCTCACAGTTCTGTTCGTCTTCTCCATAAACGCAGTCGTTCAACCCGTTGCATCGAGTGTAGACAGGGAGGCAGTAGAACACTTCTGTGGGGCAACGAAAATGGGTGTCAGAACACCACAAGTCCTCAGCTTTCACCATCTCCCAAGTAAAGTAGCCAGTGCCGTCCAGGTTGATGTAAAATCTTTTCATTGTGACTATTCGTTTAATCACAGAATGGAACTTTGCAGCCGCACTGCAACCAATCTCATCAGAACTGTCCAAACAGTCTGAGAATTCGTTGCAGCGTTGGCTGTGTGATATACACTGGGCATTTATGCAGAGAAAGCCCTGACATGAGGGATGCTCACAAAATGACTCATCGCTGTCCTCAGGGCAGTGCTGTCTATAGTCACATACAAAGGTATAATGAACTGTTGTGACTCCGTCATCACATGAAAACGCACTAGGTAATGAATGTCTTTTAATCGCATTAGATGGGAATAGGGTGGAGACGCCAGCATCACTAACATTCATAAGTACTTGGAAGTCCATTGATACTGCTATCTTGCCACATGTTTTTAACTGTGAAAACAGGACTGCGTTTGTCAAATGTCCATGTGAACAAGCCACCAGTACCTGCCGTGTTTTTGCTTTAGGGTGTATGGTAACATTTGAATTTGAGAAGCTCGTTTTCAACTGAGTATATGTGAAAGAAAATAAACCAGTTTCACACAAAAGCGTAGCTTGCACTACGCGATCAGGTGTTAAAGAGTATGTATTCGAAGAAGATAACATTCCAAATGTGACGGTTCGCTCAGGGTAGAGTGCCTCCTGTCTAAAATGGCCCAGATAATATATAAGAGTTTTGTCAGACCATTTGTGGAATTTACTGTACATAAAAGGTACAGAATACCACCCCCAGGTTAATCCCAACATTACCATAAATATGTTCTGTCTTTTTAGATACCATAAGGAATCTGTGAATTCCTTCCTCGTTTTCAATGTAATAATATTTCCACCCACATCTGCGCACAAGTATGATGCTTTTGTGTGATATACCCAAGTTAATCCTCTAAAGAAACTGAAACATTTCCCAACAGAAGCCACCAGTCCCTGGCATTGAGGACTGCTGTAAGGACAGTGTTCTGTTTCATCACGTCCATCTTCACACTCCTTCCTCAGGTTGCAGTGCACGTGATCCTGGAACTGGGAGTAGTGAGGCACAGAACAGTTGAACAAACCACTGGACAGTTTAGTAGGCTTAACGTGATCAAGAACTGTAGAAAAATACAGTCTTTCGTTAGCGTTATAGCACAGATCAACTGTAACTGACAAGTGTGACGTAGGAAAGACAACAGCAGGTGTTGAAAAGTCAAAGCAGGTCAATTTTTGTTGGCTTGCTTCATGGTTTCTGTATTTAAGCAGGAAGCCAGTACACCCCAATTTACAATCTGGCATGTAATTCGACTGATTAAAACTAATAATAATAACGTGTTTATCAGCAGCTTTCAACTCTCCACTGAGAGAGCAGCCTCTGCACTTTGGTGGCAGCAGTATCAGGTACCCAGAGTGTTCTCCTAGATGCTCTATGAGGACTTTATAATCAGTAAATTCAATCAGTTCTATGGTGACTTTAGGACTGTTTCTGTGCTTCGCAAGAATCTGGACTTGGCCTGGCCTATGATAATTATACTCTTCGAGGCTATGCACATCACACGCTATCACAGTTCTGTGTGTACCCTGCTCTCTGCTATTCTCTGACAGAACAGTTTCCCACTGAACAGAGTCACACCAGTATTCAAGACGTTGAAGACGAACCCTGATGAATCGTTGAACTCGTTTACGCATAAAACAATAAGTATTGTCCTTACTACACCACTTTAAAGTCACGTTAGAGGACACAAAATACACTGTCATTTCGCGACAGTCTGATTCGTTGAGCTGTTGAAATTCAAACGTGGTTTGATCAGAGAAGTATTCTATTCCTGGACATGCCTCACTGATTGTCTTAAATGTAGTGTTAACCTTGTTGATCACCCCTCGATCGTGCATCGACGCTGCAGGTGAAATAAGCCAATGAAGAAATTATGGAAACCAATTATAAATCATATTTCTACGTTACCTACCTCATTTCTGTTCCCAGAAGAAGCATACTGTTTTGATCTGCTCAGTAAAGCTAATTTTTAAATCAATATACACATGAAACATTGTAAATCTTGCAGAAAAATCTCTTAGTGTCGACCCAGCCATGTGCTTTACATACGATGATGCGAAAGGGGCAGAAAAGGCAGGCTAAACACAACAGAGACGGAAGTTAGAACAGCGGAAAGCAAGGATTCTGTCCCCTTTATTTTATCTCTGTGCCCTGTCTCTCCCCACTAACGATAAGGACTTTTGAAGCTGGCCTAGGTTTTTCACAACTGCCCTTGTTCACTCACACATTTTAGATTAAGCTTTTAGTGCACAGAAAAATCACTGAAGTTATCAGAAATTTCTCAAAATTGCGCTTGTTGACATAAAATAAAATGGGACTTCATAATGATAAAGTGGAATAACCCACTGTTTTCTTCTTCTTCTTCTTCTTCTTCTTCTTCTTCTTCTTCTTCTTCTTCTTCTTCTTCTTCTTCTTCTTCTTCTTCTTCTTCTTCATCATCATCTTCATCCTCATCATCATCTTAATAATAATAATAATAATAATAATAATAATAATGATGATGATGATAATAATAATAATAATAATAATGATGATGATGATGATGATGATGATGATTATGATGATGATGATAGTAATAATAATAATAATAATAATATAATAATAATAATAATAATAATAATGATAATAATAATAATAATGATAACAATAATAATAATAATAATAAAGTAGAATAACCGAACAAAAATTATTTTTTCTTCTTCTTCTTCTTCTTCTTCTTCTTCTTCTTCTTCTATACTTTCATGGAAATAATTTTGTTCATTCCTTTGTCATCCATCCATTCAACAATTAATTCATTCTTTCACACGTTAATCTTTCAATGTGTACTTTTTTAATATAAAAATTGGTAAGGCTTCAAAAACATATATCACCTAGAAGAAAAGCAGAGGAAATAGCCGAGAAAGGAAATTATACATTGCACTCTGTAAAACAAATGAACAACACTTAATTAGCATATCTTTCATAATAGAATGTGGAGAAGTTGTTGGTCAAATCCGTTATTGAATTTTAAGGGGGAAATTGTATATTGTAATTTCTCACGAATCTACCAAGCCTTTTATTCATTGTGCCTGCTTTTACATTTGGATAGATCTTTTCGAAGCTAATGATAATTCATTGTACTAGTGTCTGTTTCAGATGAAAACAGAAGGCATGGGTAACGATTGGTCTCTTTCCTAAAAAGATAAGAATTGAGAAACAGAGCTAGGAAAGAGAGAACATGGATTGTGGGTATTCAGAGAAGGGGTTGATGTGGCCATTTAATCAAGTGCCCTTTGGAGTTGGTCAACATTAGCCTCCTGTGAGGGCTACTAGCAAAGTGAGAGTTGTGCAATAAATCATGTTCTGCTGAAATGGAGAAATCATGCTGCAGCTTAGTCCTTTGTGGAAGACCATGACTCTCAGACCTGCTGGTATTTGGCACTGGATATCAGTGCTGCAGCCAAATGGATTGGTTGGCCTTTGGGGATCTTCCCCCCAATGCCGACTTGCCCTCGTGTTCTTTTGGCTGCAATAGTGGCGATGTACCCTGGGCAAGATATCTCCATTATAAACAAATTCAAGCCAAGCCATTCAGGATAGCAGCTGCCCCCAGGGCCATCAGGCTGTCAAACTGGATCAATTCATCAAATAAAGCATCAATAGATAAACCATACACTTCATAGAACAAAGAGACCAGATATTATAGGATGCAAAACCCCAATTAAAATACCTGGTACACTGAAAAGATGCTCTATATAATAATATTTTAGAGAATGTGCAAATCGTAATTTAATTTTGCAATAAAACAAAACAAATCTAAACGATTATATAAACACTAGCAGGTTATCTACCCACTTCGCGGATAATAAGCCAGGTTGATTGTTTAACACCCCCCCAAAAAAAAAAAAAATCTAAAAAATTGGGACGGAGCCAGGTTCGAACTCAGAACGTTTGTGTGAGAGTGCGACGCCTAACCCACTCGGCTATGGTTTCTCGCTGCCGTGAGTGTAAAATTTGGAGACGAAAATGGTGTTTTACGTCCTCTTGGTATGAATCAGACACATATGGGTCATTTGTAAATACAAATATGGTGGGAACAATACTGGAGGCAATGCCCGGAGGCAGTACGAAACCAGTAAAGTCCCGATTTTGTATTAATACAGATAGCTGTAGCAGTGACCACGCCTCGGTTAAACCTCATCGGCTATGGCACCGCCACAAGTAAGTCTTAATTTTAAAAATTAGACTTACCACAAGTAAAATTTGGCCTTTTATGTTTTTCAAAATATAGTGGGTACTGCTCGACATACCCGAACTTTGACTAATTACGCTAATTACGGAGCATGTTGCAAAATGTAATGTACCCTATCTTCAGCAGGGGTCATCCCTCTGGATACTGTGAAAGTTTGGCGGCGCTAAAACCACGCTAAATATGGTTGCATATGACACACACACACACACACACACACACACACAGGACACGTGACCAAGATGGCGAAAGATGACAACAGCCTAATGTTTGTCTGGTAATTTTTACCACAATCCGCTACATATAATGACTAGATCTACTAGAAAAAGCGTTCGAATCCGATGTGCCACATCCGAGATCACTGAAGACATAAAAGATAAGTCTGGAAAAGCAGACAATTCAAGAAACAACGATGAAAGGGCTGAAGCGGTTCCTGTCAACGAATGTTCAGACCATGACAACAGGCCCAGCATCAAAGAAAAGTCTACAGCCACGGAAGAAAAGTCTACAGCCACGGAAGAAAGCATGGATATCAACATTATCCTTCATACGGTCAGTGAACTAAAAGAAACTGTTTTAAAACTATGTGATTGAATCAAGTGTCTGGAACACATCGTTGAAGAAAGGATGGGGAATATCGAGGCGAGGCAAAAGCCAGCTACCGTTACAGCTGCCACGCAAACCGAGTCCCTGGTAGTCCCTGGCCCACTAACTTACGCAGAGGCTGCGAAATCGTCTCCCACCAGCCCCTCACTCTCAGTCAAACAAAAACGTAAATAATAAAGTAGAAGAATCGAAAGAGAAGAAAAATCAGAGAAAAGAGACAAAAAGAACGTCTGACGTCAGAACTTCTAATGACACAAAAGACAAGACGTCATCTAAGTCTTCTAATGAATCGAAAGTGACTCAGAAAGATCTTCCCACTGTGGCCGTAATGTCAGATTCAATCCTAAGAGGCGTACAGTTGAAACGACTAGGGCAATCATACGGTTTTAAAACAAACCTACACAAGGCCTACGTCACTGAAGATCTATGTCTTCAAAGTCAACAGTCTGCAGACCCAGATCCTGACGCCGTCCTCCTCCATTGTGGAGTCAACAATCTAAAAACAAAAGATGCAGAAAATGTGTGCAAGACTTTCACTGACAACGTGAAAGAAATACAGAAGAATCACTCATCTTCATACATCCTTATCAGTCAATGCACTGCAGTGAAAGATCCTGAGTTGGATATGAAAAGACAGTTGTTCAATGCCTTGGTGAAGAAAGAACTGTTTGGTCAGAAAAACATTTCCTTCATTGCACACGCCAGTTTCCATGGTTTATACGGGAAAGACGGAATCCACCCAACCATGAGGGGTTCATCTGTCCTGGCAGCGAACCTGGGACGACACCTGCGGGACCTCCTCTGGACGAAGCCGGGGAGGCCAGTTCGCCACTCACCTCGTCCTCCATGGCATTGGGGCCCCCAGCCACACCACCCTGATGGGAGGGGCCCATGGTGGGACATGTTCAACGTGCTCCAGGGTCTACACTAATGCTATTGATGTATTAAGAATGATTTACCTATCAGTGTAGATCTGATAGTTTATAAGATCTGACAGAATGTAAAACAAATCGTTTTGCACAGGCTATGAAATATATGGCCTGAGATCTAGTTATGTATTGTAGTGGAGTTAAATAGCATAGGTACCTTTGCCTAACTTATCAACGTGAACATTACTAAATTTTCATCAGTTTGCTGTTAATTAATTGTAAGTTTGTTTTACTTTTTTATTATTATTATTATTATTGTTTTTTGGTTGTTGTTTTTTACACTTTCACATATCCCAATTAGTAGGATTACAATAATTAGTTTTAAGAACATGACAAAATTAGTGGATTCAAGCATACTGCAATGGAATTGTATATCAATATCAACAAATATTCATGAGCTAACCCAGCATCTCTCAGACCACACACCTATCAAGTCTTAGTGTTACAATCTTTAAACGTAAAGGAACAAAAGCTTCCTAAACTCCAAAACTTTTATTACCCTCCTATATTTCAGATTAACGATGAAACGAGAAGGGTTAGCACAGCATTGTACATTCAAGAAAAAGTAGATTACCTAGAATTAGAACTACCCTTTTAAAAAAACATCAGAAGTATAAATGCATGTGCAGCAAGAGTAAAATTTAATGAATCTTTGACATTAAATATAATATCAGTTTATTTACCAAAGGGTCCTGACAATCAAAACACAGAATGAATACATACTCTACAAGATCAAAACAATAAATGGATGATTGCAGGTGACTTTAACTCACATGCCCCATTCTGGGATAATGAGTGCAAAATAGTAACTCACAATCGTTTTCTTGAAAATATAGTAGACTCGTCATTATGTATATTAAACAATGGTAGTGTTACTAGAATCCCTGACGTTTCACATCATCGGGCAACAGCAATTGACTTAACTCTTATGTCCCCTGCTATTGCTCCAAGCTGTGAATGGTGTACCTTTAAAGATCCTCTTGGTAGTGATCACCTGCCTGTAGTTATTACCATCAGAGGTAAGCAAACTGTTTAAGACTGCACTAAAGACAAGATCCCAAAGTACAATTATAACAAAGCTGATTGGGATAAATTTGAAAAAATACTTTCTACTTACAATTGCGAAGAGATAATGGTCGATAATATTGACATAAGCTACATGAATTTTGTTTATATTGTTTTGTGTGCGGCTGACCTTTCAATTCATAAGTGTAATTCTGATAAACCAAGTAAGTATGCGGGTAATGTATGGTGGAATGCGTCTTGCGAAGAAGCAAGAGAACAAAAAATGGATGCCTACAAAATATATTTAAAAGACAAAAAGATCCTGAAAAAACTGCTGAAAAGAACAAAGCAAAACATCACAGTAACAAAATAAATGAAAAGGCTAAGGAAGAATATTGGTCAAATTTCTGTGAGAACGAAGTTCAAGACTATAAAGATATCCCAAAAATATGGAAAAAAATAAAAGAAATGAAAAATGGCATTAGTCTTCCTGAGTACCCAATAATATTGGAAGGTAATGAGTTTCCCTCGAAATTTGAAAAGGCAGATATTTTCGCAATAAATAGTAACAATGAAGGCCTCTCAGAAAAACCAAAAAAGTACAAGAAAAAATGGATGGTAATAAAGATAATGAAAAAAGTCCAAACAACCACTATACAAATGCTCCCATGACTTTACAGGAAACAAAAGACGCAATTTCCACCCTTGGCTCAAAGAAAAAATCAGTAGGACCTGATGCGATTTCTAATGAAATGATAAAGCACTTACCAGTTAATTTCACAATCTTTCTCAACCTATTTTTTCAAACATTTTGGTCTGAAGGAGTTCAACCATCTTTGTGGAAACAGTCAATCGTAACCCCGATTCCTAAAGAGGGCAAGGCAAAATCAGATATAAATAATTACAGGCCAATTGCTCTTACCTCACATGTGGGGAAACTTATGGAAAGAATTATTCTTAGAAGACTTGAACATTATTGTGAAAAAAATGACATAATACCAATACAACAGGCTGGCTTCAGAAAAGGCAGATCAATGGTTGATCATCTAGTAAAAATTACCTCACAGATCAAACATCAGTTTTCCCGCAGGAAAAATGTACTTGCTACTTTTTTCGATATTAGAAAGACGTATGATCAAGTTTGGCATTCAAAACTTCTGAATAAATTGAAATCAATAGGCCTTTCAGGGCATATATACAACTACTTAAAAACCTTTTTAAGTGATAGAAAAATACAGACTAAGTTTGGCAATGTCTATTCTAATCAAAGACATGTTCAAATGGGAATTCCACAAGGAGCCGTGATAGCTCCAATCCTTTTTAACATTTTGATGCACGATCTTCCAAAAGCAGTGTCAAAAAATATTGAACTAGTACAATATGCGGATGACATTTGCATATGGATGAAAGTTACTCTCAAAAGACACACACCTGTTAGATCAATCAACTATATTAAAAAGATATATCAAAATGAACTGGACAAAATCAGTAAGTACATGAATGAAAATGGATTAGCCCTTTCACCTGAAAAATCGCATATGGTTCTCTTCAATACTGGTTATGACCCTAACCCTCTACCTTCTTTTCAAATAGATGAATTGCCTCTCGAATACCAACAAGCTATAAAAATTTTAGGAGTAAATTTAGCTTCTAAACTGAGCTGGAACAACCATTTAGAAAGTGTTCTGACAAAAGCCAGAAAAGCTTTAAATTTGCTTAAAATGGTATGTCAACAACCATGGGGAAAAGATAGTAAAGTACTCACACATTTAGCAACTGCGATTGTGAGATCAAAATTATCTTACGCTCAGGAAAAAAAAAATTCAGCCCCAAAATATTTAATCAAAAAGTTGCAGAGCATTGATAGTAAAGCTTACAAGATAGCTCTTGGTGTCCCTGTTCATGCCATGCCTCAACATTACGAATATATTTCAGATATTGTTTTGTGTTGATTCAAAATCTGTCTTACAATCCTTAAAATATTCTCATACAAGAATGAGAGGAGAACTTATGTCAGAAATTCACCATTTAATTCATTTTTTGTCTTTACGTGGTTCTTCTATAGACTTTTGTTGGATTCCATCACATTGCGGATTATCTGCATATGAAAGGGTTGACCCGTTAAGGGCTCGGCACACGCTGCAAATTTTGCTAGTTGTACCTACAACTTTGTGGTTGCAACAGTTTCATGCAACCTACAACAAGGTTGTAGGGTTGCAGCTGTGGGTTGTAGGGCGATAGAAAACGATCCTATCTCTGAGCCTCCACTTGCAACAAGTTGTAGGTTGCAGCCAATCAGAGCGTGCGCGTCGTTTCGTATCACATGATTTTTATGTCTCAATGTCGGAGTGAAACCGTCAGACTGAAACATGCAAGTTATCGATCGAGTTAATTCGTAATTTTCCCTGCATTTGGGAACCGAGTGTCCCGATTAACAAACGTCGGGGCATGTACAAGAGGCCAAAATACAAATAAGCCATGAAATGGGCGGCATCATGAATGATGAACACTTCCACGGCATGTTTTCTTTTTCAATCGATGTAGTCTAGATCAAAACAGTGTGTAAACATAGAAATAGGCCTAGTAGGCCCTATTTGTCATTTCGAGTTTTTAGAAGTACACCTACTCGAAACAGGACTCGGGTACCGACCATCGTCATCGTGAATGACAAAATAACAACAGTAGCAGCAGCAGCAATGATAAGATCGTCGTGTTCATTTTCATCGCGCTCGGAGGAAGCCATTTTGTTAGAATGTAAACCAAAGGAAGTCACGGAAAGTCTCGCGAGAATTTTCCATATATGGCACGGGATTGCAAGGGTGTTGCATCAAAGTTGCAGCGTGTGCCCCAAGCTCTGCGAGTTTAACTGCAACTTGTTGTATGCAACTAGTTGTATCAACTAAAAAGTTGCAGCGTGTGCCGAGCCCTTTAGCAAAAAATAGTGCAGCCACTGAAAACGGTTTAGCAAAAATAGATATACCTTTATCTCTACATGAAAATTATAGTCTTTTAGAAAAAGCATCCTGAGATTCTGTGTCTAGCAAACAAACAGAGGTATCATCTTCTGTAAAAAAGAACAAAAAAGGAAAGTTCTTTAAAAAGCTAATAGATTATAAAACAGAACAAAGACTTCATCAAGGGTGGATTCTGAAAAGTTTAGTTTTTAGATTCAGGCTTGATGCATTGAAAACAAAATTCTGTAAACATGTGACTTGCATTTGTGGCCAGCATATTACACCATTCCATGTTATTTTTCTTTGTGAAAATATGAAAAACTATTTACCTGCTTGGTTGTTGGACACAGAACCATCAATGACAACCTATAAAGACATTATTTGTGATGAATCAAAGATTCTAGAAGTTGTTTGGGGACTTATTAGGAGCCCAATTGGACCTTTGCTTTAATGTGCTTGTTATCTATTTTATTTTTATTTTTTTTAGTTTAATATTGTTCATTTATTGTGTGCTTCTTTTAAATGTTTAGACATAATTCTAAGTTTAAGTATTTCACTAACATTTCACTAACATAGGGCCTATAATCGCATATATGTACTCAGACCCACATACCCCTTACCCATCAAACACATACATCATAATCATACTACACATACATTTTTTTGTTTGGGGGTGTTTTTGGGGTGTCTAAGATCACTGTAAGGTGGATAGACGTTAAATCAAAGACGAACGAACACACACACAGGTCGGTTATATATTTAGAAGTGTGTGTGTGTATGCGGGGGATAACTTTGATGATGACGATGATGATGATGATTCAGTGGGTTGGGGATTAAAATCATGTCACACGATCATTTGCAAGACCGTCTTAAGAAATGGCCAGACATGGAATTAATATTTAGTCATTAAGTCAATGTTTGACTCCATCCACTTTAAAAGTTCAGATTCTTTGGACTTTCTCTGCTTTTCTGTCCACATATTCAATGTGTACATAAAAGGATTGATGGCAGAGTTTAACGGTAGTATGAAAATTGCCAAGGCTACATTAATATTTCCTGGGATTGGGATCCCAGACAATGCTAGAATCCCACACAGTCCAATAGGAAACCAGCACATAAAGTCAGTCAGTGCAATACTAACCAGGCGTTGTGCTATGGCCATGTCTTTGGAGACCTTGGTAGATTTGGTTTTGAGAGTATTGTTTTGTATGGACCAGTAGATTAATGCCTGGCCAACGGCAATAAAAAGAAACAATACAAAGTTTAGAGCAATCATAACGCTAAAAGAATAAACCTTTCCTTTGAATTCTTTCCTCGTTACAGGCAGTGGAATGCAGATACCGGTCTGGCCATAGAACTCC
>JAGGCT020004145.1:28736-38736 GCA_017654935.2 Phymorhynchus buccinoides
GTACATCTGATGTCCCTCGCTACATACCCGAAAATTCTAATCACAACGCATTGAGAAAGCAGTGTGAAAGAGTGGAAACGATGCTTAAGTGTGGATGAACTGAAGGGTTTTTTTGATACTGACTGGATCGTCTGCTTGTTGATTCGTCTGCAATGATTGTGTTCTGAGCGTTGCCGATGTTGGTACATGTTATATTCGTTTCTGTGAAGATAATATAATTCCATACTAAAACCATCCTAAAAACTACTCGCTAAATAATAACCATCGATTGCAAGTCAATCAACAGCAACTTGAACAAAAAAGGTGGCATTTTCAATAGCGAAATAAGCAGAGAGGAAGTATGCTGCAAAAACAGCTTAGAGGGGAATTACATTACATCAAGGGCAAAGGAATTCAAAGCAAAAGGTAGAGCTAAAATTTCAGACACGCACTGGTGAGGGATGCGTGGCAAGGTTGAAGACGTTCTGACTGGGGAAACAAAGAGTGCCAAAAAAGTGCTAACATGATGTCAAAAAGAGCAGATGAACAATACCGCTGTGGTGCTCTGCAATAAAGCTGAATGAATTTTATTGTCGATTTGAGAGGCCAGGATTTAGAATCAAACTAACCGGAAGTGTTAACCAACCTAGAAATCAAATTAACAGTATAAGTAGTGATGAACTATAGAGTTATATCCAGATGTTGTAAAATCCTTGTTTGCAAACTGAATGTCAGGGTAGGCATGCTAGGTCCGAATGTCATTGCATGGTAAACTGTTGAAGACTTGTGCCTCTGAACTTTGTGGTGTTTTTAGTTCTATTTTTAACTGGTCTCTCTAAACCTGCACTGATCCCCAACTTTGGAAAACTCTACCATTTGCCTGTGGCCCAAGAAAATGAACCCCCGTGCTCTGAAATGACTATCGCCTCTTGCTAACTCTATATTATAAGTGCTTTGAGAGATTGTCCGTACGGCATCTTTAACCTTTAACAGCCAGCATTCAGACCCCCTTCGTTTCTTATCTCACTACTTTAGTCAAGCTGCGAAATTCTGTCTGTGGTGTAAAGAAAACTATCTGGACCTCAATGTGCTCAAAACAAAATAAATGTTAATAGACTTTATCCACCCCCTGTGCCAAAGGTAGAAATTGATGGTGAAACAGTGGAAAGAGTATCAGAATACAAATACTTAAGTACCATTTTGGACGACAAACTAACTTTCGACAAGAACACACACAACATACATAAGAAATGTCAATCAAGATTGTTTATTTTGCACAGACTGAGAAACATTGGTATTAACTCAAACATTTTGCATACGTACTATAGTAGCTGCATTGAGTCTGTGCTTACTGTTTCCTTTACGTGTTGGTTTGGAAGTCTGTGTTTGAAGAACAAGCGTGTGTTGGATGATGTGGTGAATGTGTGTAGTAAAGTTGTTGGAAAGAGAGAGATGGGTTTGAATGAGATGTACGAAAGACGAACCAAGCATAAAGCCAGGAAGATTGTAAATGACACCTACCTTGTTTTTAACAAGCATTATGAACTATTACCTTCTGGACGTCGCTACAAAACTTTTAAGCTCAACTCCAGGGCACAGAAATCCTTCATTCCCAGATCCATCCACCTCCTTAACTCATGATCCTTATAGTTTTAAATGTATGTTCATCGTGTTAAAACAAGCTATGCATGCTTATCCTTAGACGTGTATGTATCCACATATAATGTGTATCTTTAAGCGTGTATTATGTGTAACTTTTGCTCCTATTTATGCATGCTGAATGTCGATGAACTTGTTATTCTGGCACCTGAACAAAATATCTCCTTGGGAGATAATAAAGTGAATTTGATTGATTTGATTTGATTCATATGGCCATTAAGGGTTAGGTACGTATGGTGTGCCCGGTTTTCAGTTTTCACCGGTCCCCCCGCTTGCATACAGCCGACACGTTCCGATTTCGGAGGAGCTCAAAGCAAAGAATTAGTCGGAAGACTTTTATTTTCTTGGAAAATAAGGGTGGAGAATGGGCCATTAATTAATTAAGTCAGAAAAAAAGATAGTCGATGAAAGTAAGAAAAGTAACATAGGCTGAATCCAAAGAGAGTGATTGATTATAGAGGACGTTGCTAGCATAGAGCTTCCAGAAGATGGGAGAACTACTTGTATTGAAAAACGCCACCACCACCACCCAACAAAACAACAGCCCAACCAACTACCACCAACTACAACCACGAGTCTCTCCACGGGGAGAAACACGTGGAGGGGCGGGGTCGTCTAGTTCCCCGAATGGAGGCACGAAGCATCCACCCACTTCCTCAATGTCATCGTTAATAAATACGCGCCAAGGAGGTTTATATCTTAGTAGTTGGTTGTAGTTGGTTGGGCTGTTCTTGTTTTTGGGAGGGTGTTTTTCTCACCACGCCATTTTTGTTTGTTTATTGGCAACAATTTCTACAATTAAGAAAGGATTTTCTTCTTCTTCTTCTTCTCTTTCTTTCCCCTGTCCTCAACTCCTGGGCTGCACAGTCGCATTGCTCTAATGCCGCTCATTCCCAGTCCCAACTCGCAGCCACACCCCGGTTTGCCATGTCGCATATATAGCGGAATCCTTTCGAAACCAGTAGGAGTCCACAGGGAGGGAAGTTTCTTCTCGTAGGATTTGATGAAAGGCTAGAATAGAATCCACCCACCAACCCTAGTCCTAACATAGAAACGAGACATTACGGATCGCAATAAACCTTCTTGACAAAGTGGCAAAAGACTAACAAGAGGATACTGTTATCCGAAAGCACTAAGTTGCTGTTGTTGTTGTTGACTGCTTGCTTTGTCTTCGATTATTTTAAAAAAATATTGGGGGGAGTGGGGGGTGGGTGGGTGGACGATTGTTTAAAAGACAAAACGTTACCAAGACTCTACGCAGTTTTCTCGAATCAGTAACGATTCTGCAGAGTGCTCTGTCAGAGAAACGCGGGTCAAGAGAAATGCCCTGACACACTAATAGTTTGTCAGAACAAGGTGTGGAATCCAAATTTGACTGGATGCACAGATTCACTTTTTAGTCACTGCCTATCTGTTATGTATGTATGTATGTATGTATGTATGTATGTATGTATGTATGTATGTATGTATGTATGTATGTATGTATGTATGTATGTATGTATGTATGTATGTATGTATGTATGTATGTATGTATGTATGTATGTATGTATGTATGTATGTATGTATGTATGTATGTATGTATGTATGTATGTATGTATGTATGTATGTATGCCAGTCGTTTCCGACTATGACTCCAATATAGCAGAGAGGGCGTCGGGGTGGGGGCAAAATTTTTTTTATAGTGGAGATGCCTTGCCCAGGGTACACCCGCACTCTCTCGGACTTGAGCACAGCTGGCGTTGGGGTAGGTCCACAAAGGCCAACCGATCCCTTTGGGTGCAGCACTAAAACCAGAGCAAATGACTTCTAGCTTTAAAGAGTCGTGGTCTTCCACAAAAAGCTAAAGGGACTGCTACACTACATACGATTCGTTGTCGTTGCGATGCGATTGTGACGATGCGAGTCATGATTCACGTGATATTCGTGTACTGGGTCTACTTGAATATCATAAAGCGAAAGTAGTAGAATTATTTTTCATTACACGGGAAGCATTTCACGTGAATCATGACTCTCGTCGTCACAATCGCATCGCATTGACAAAAACATTTATCGTGTAATTTACTACTGGACCCTACTACAGACTAATGTCAACCAGTGAAAAAAAGGCCATTGAACTGGATGGCCAGTATGTTCATATTATACTGTAGACAAAACATTTATCGTGTAATTTACTACTGGACCCCATTAGTGGATGGCTCTAATGTCATATTACTACAGTCAACCAGTGAAAAAGGCCATTGAAGTGGATGGCTTAGTATCTGTAACATATTACTACAGACTAATGTCAACCATGAAAAAGGCCATTGAAATGGCTCAGTATCTGTAACATATTAACAGACTAATGTCAACCAGTGAAAAATTTTGAAGTGGATGGCTCAGTATCTGTAACATATTACTACAGACTAATGTCAACCAGTGAAAAAGGCCATTGAAGTGGATGGCTCAGTATCTGTAACATATTACTACAGACTAATGTCAACCAGTGAAAAAGGCCATTGAAGTGGATGGCTCAGTATCTGTAACATATTACTACAGACTAATGTCAACCAGTGAAAAAGGCCATTGAAGTGGATGGCTCAGTATCTGTAACATATTACTACAGACTAATGTCAACCAGTGAAAAAGGCCATTGAAGTGGATGGCTCAGTATCTGTAACATATTACTACAGACTAATGTCAACCAGTGAAAAAGGCCATTGAAGTGGATGGCTCAGTATCTGTAACATATTACTACAGACTAATGTCAACCAGTGAAAAAGGCCATTGAAGTGGATGGCTCAGTATCTGTAACATATTACTACAGACTAATGTCAACCAGTGAAAAAGGCCATTGAAGTGGATGGCTCAGTATCTGTAACATATTACTACAGACTAATGTCAACCAGTGAAAAAGGCCATTGAAGTGGATGGCTCAGTATCTGTAACATATTACTACAGACTAATGTCAACCAGTGAAAAAGGCCATTGAAGTGGATGGCTCAGTATCTGTAACATATTACTACAGACTAATGTCAACCAGTGAAAAAGGCCATTGAAGTGGATGGCTCAGTATCTGTAACATATTACTACAGACTAATGTCAACCAGTGAAAAAGGCCATTGAAGTGGATGGCTCAGTATCTGTAACATATTACTACAGACTAATGTCAACCAGTGAAAAAGGCCATTGAAGTGGATGGCTCAGTATCTGTAACATATTACTACAGACTAATGTCAACCAGTGAAAAAGGCCATTGAAGTGGATGGCTCAGTATCTGTTAATCTTTGTATTTACAGTAGTAAGAATTTGTCCGGAGACGGAATATTAGTGATGATAAAATTTATATGGAATTTGTAGAAAAAGGCCATTTTTAATTGGTTTCGGGTCCCAGGTTATTGGCATATTGTTCCAATTCAGATTTCCAGTTAGTATAAGTACTTTGTTTTAGTAAATTATTACATTCATTTATGGATAAACCTACATTATTAGACTCTTGGCTGAAATTTTCTGCAGCTTATTTTGCTGCATGGTCCGCCATCTCATTACCGCCAATGCCGCAATGAGACAGGATCCATGCAAAAGTAATGTTGGTTCCCTAAAAGGATTTCTTGTAATAATTCAGCTCTATTATTTTGGTTTTTTTTGAAGGCCTTGTATAGAGGACAAAGAGTCAGTAAATAAAATAGTATTATTTATAAGTCTAGGACAATCATAGTTCGGCGCTGTAAATAGATAAGTTTGAATTTAATTGGAAAGATTTAGTAATCTTCAAGGCTAGTATTGTAAAGGAACAACCTATTTTGGTTGGTGAGAGTTTAGAACCATCTGTATAAACTTGTACTTGATGTCGGGTATTATACATGTTCTCTTTAGCTGTAACAGTTAAAATATTAGTTTCTTTCTCTTTAGAGTACCTAGTTAAACTGACATCAAAGTCTGGCAGTTCCCACTCCCCAAGTAGGTGTTCCATGTTGGGGATGTGGGACGACACAATGCTATATACATCATTGTTATAGGTATTGTTATTGTTATTGTGTTGTTGTTGTTATTATCAGTACATAGTTGAACTGACATCAAAGTCTGGCAGTTCCCACTCCCCAAGTAGGTGTTCCATGTTGGGGATGTGGGACGACACAATGCTATATACATCATTGTTATAGGTATTGTTATTGTTATTGTGTTGTTGTTGTTATTATCAGTACATAGTTAAACTGACATCAAAGTCTGGCAGTTCCCACTCCCCAAGTAGGTGTTCCATGTTGGGGATGTGGGACGACACAATGCTATATACATCATTGTTATAGGTATTGTTATTGTTATTGTGTTGTTGTTGTTATTATCAGTACATAGTTAAACTGACATCAAAGTCTGGCAGTTCCCACTCCCCAAGTAGGTGTTCCATGTTGGGGATGTGGGACGACCTCCTCTGGGTGAAAATTTGATTTATCTATCTAGTTTTTAGAAAACTAATAAATATGTTGAACTTTAGTCTCTCTAGCAGAAGTTAAATTTTGTTGTTGTTGTTCTGTTAGTTGATTAATCAAACTGAGGGTTGAAAAAAACTCCTCTTCCCTAAATCAAACCTGCCTACTGCTACGATTTGGCCGAAGCAGCTACGAAAAATAAAGCTTTGCTACGGAGCTACGGCAACATTAAAATTGCTACGGAAAGAAAAAAAATTGCAGCCACATTTTATTTTTGCTCATGCCGTTCCCTGGTTTTGTCTGTTTCTAAGAGCAGACGCAATGTCATGCGAGATAACCTAGTCACTTCCGTTTTTATAAAAGTGACTGCGCATGCGTTCTTATTAATTTCTCTAAAAAAAATGGCGGACTCCAGCAGCAATAACGATTCAGGAGATGTTTCAAACGAAAAAAAACGAAACCAAACCAGAAAACGAAAAATCATCTGGCACACCATCTTGTTCTAAAAACAAACATCGGCCTGCCACACAAGTATTAAAAATAGCTTACACGGAGGAGTGACCGTGCATCGTCAGAAGTCGACTCGGTGCGAACCATGCTCACTGCAACCTCTGCCATGCAGACTCTCTGTGAATCATGGCGGTAGAGACGATTGCCATCAACACGTTCAATCAGCAAAACATAAGCAGTGCGTTTCGGCTCAAAAAGAGAACAAATCGATTGCCGTCGTTTGTAGATGCTACGAAAAAAATTTGCCATGCTACTGAAAATTGAAGGTTGGGCTACTGATTGGGAAAATTCAAAGTAGGGAGGTCTGCTAAATGCATCCGCCCGCCGCCCGAAAGCGAACCATCAATTTGGCACAATTTAGTTTAATTAAATGATCCAAAGGGATCCAGTCGATGTCCCTGTAAATAAGTTTACCAACAGCATAGAATGGAATCCCCAAAGCTATTTTGAGAGCCCGAAGTTCCATAGTAGCTATTTTTTTCAGTTGTATATCTTTTAGTGAGTAAAAGGCCTCCATACCGTATGTTAGCCTACTCCTGATTAACGTTTTCACCAAATATGTTAAGAATTTTGGATCTTTAGCCCAGTTTTCTTTTGAAATAATTTTTATAAAATTTAGGGCTTTCGTGCTTTTAGTTATTAGGTGATCGATGCGATCGTTCCAATTTAAATTAAAAGTTAGAATAACCCCAAGAAGGAAATTTGGACTTGTGCTCTGCTGGGTTTTTTTTAGTCATCGTAAATACAGATTTTATTATTCTGCATACATATTTCTTCTACGTGAGAATTACCATAAAATGACATTTTTCTGGGGAGAGGTAAAAACCATGAACCTGCATAAACTGATAAAGCCTGCTATTACATCTACATTATGTTGGTGTTGTTTTAAAGCTTTGTTTATTTGTTTTTTTGTTTTTCCATTTTTGGGGTTAGTCCAGATCGCAATATCATCTGCATACATAGAAATATTGCAGTTTTTGAAAGGTAATTTAGGAATTTCGTGTATCATTATATTGAATAATGTAGGGGCGATTATGCTGCCCTGGGGCACTCCCATATCAATTTGATGTTTAGAAGATAGGTGCTGACCCACCCTGACTGTTATCGATCTATTTGTTCAAAAAGATTGTATAAAATTTAACATATTACCTTGTATACCTATCTTATTTAGTTTCAAAAGTAATCTCCCACACCAAACGGTGTCATAAGCTGCTTTTATATCAAAAAAAGTTGCGAGTGTCTTTTTTCCTCTAGCCAGGGCCTTTCTGACGTGGGAGGTCAGTTTTACTATGTGTTCAGTACAACTTCGGTGTTTAAGGATACTCTGCTTGGCCTTTCTGACGTGGGAGGTCAATTTTACTATGTGTTCAGTACAACTTCGGTGTTTAAGGATACTCTGCTTGGCCTTTCTGACGTGGGAGGTCAGTTTTACTATATGTTCAGTACAACTTCGGTGTTTAAGGATACTCTGCTTGGCCTTTCTGACGTGGGAGGTCAGTTTTACTATATGTTCAGTACAACTTCGGTGTTTAAGGATACTCTGCTTGGCCTTTCTGACGTGGGAGGTCAGTTTTACTATGTGTTCAGTACAACTTCGGTGTTTAAGGATACTCTGCTTGGCCTTTCTGACGTGGGAGGTCAGTTTTACTATGTGTTCAGTACAACTTCGGTGTTTAAGGATACTCTGCTTGGCCTTTCTGACGTGGGAGGTCAGTTTTACTATGTGTTCAGTACAACTTCGGTGTTTAAGGATACTCTGCTTGGCCTTTCTGACGTGGGAGGTCAGTTTTACTATGTGTTCAGTACAACTTCGGTGTTTAAGGATACTCTGCTTGGTACTTGGGTAAAATATTTTGTTTTTGTAAATAGTCTTCTAATCTAATTTTGGAAATCCTCTTAAACTTTTCCTAAATGTGGGGTTAGTGAGATTGGACGGTAACTTTTTGGATCTCTAACAGGCTTTCCGGCTTTATGTATTGCAACCACTTGTCCTTCTTTCCAAGCCTGTGGGCTTTCTCCACCTTCCTAGCATATATTATAACAAGAGGCAAAGCCTGCAAGGCTCACGTCTGATTGTTATTACTATAGCAGGCATGGGAATTCCCATGACAATTCCCATGCCTGTATAGAGAGAATACTGTTATGTAGACACTTGTGCATCTGAAAACAGAATTAATTTTTATTTTACTGTGTAAATTAAAATTATTTCTATGCATTAAAATTACCCCTACCCATTTCTTTAAAATGTAATTATATGTATGTTTATATATGCGCATGTAACATAGTGGAGCCCTATTTTTATTTTTGGCAAACAAGTAAAATTGAAAAGCATATTGACCAAGCTTTCAGAAAAACATAGTGACCAATCCCCCCCACCCCCCCCCACGGGGTAAGGGGGGTCTACGGACACCTGTAGTAGGCCTACAGTCTTTGCCTGTGGGTCTAAGCCTCTTACTCTTAGAAAATTAATAATTGAAGTTGCGTGATTCGTAAGGCCATACTCCTGATCTGTTACTGTTTTAAACTGATTGTTCATGCGATGAAAACTTGTTCCACATCATCTACATTTCTGTAAGATATTTTATATTAGTCCTAATATTTTATTTTCGTTTCGTTAATCCCCCCCCCCCCCCCCCCCCCTCTGCCACAAAGCAAAGGTCAAGGTCACAGCCAGCAAGCTCATCCATGTTTATCTTCCCCTGTACAGTCTTTGCACATGGTGATCAATCGTCTAGGCCTAACAAAGGATTCGTACGTCGAAGGCAGTGAAATCGACGAACCCTGGATTTTCCGTATATTTTTTTTCAAGACTGAAATGAATGTGGGCTAAATGTTTAAGTACGTCGTCTTGATTATGAGGTAAGGCATGATCTCTCCCCCCCCCCCCCCCCCCCCTATTCTCTAGGCCTAGGCCTTGTTGCCGGAAGTGCGGTAGGCTAAGTTATGCGCAGAGATGATGTGCAAATGAACACGAACAACCGTTACTCAAAGGCGCAAATAAAGCTAAACAACCGGGCCGTCAACGCACACACTCGGTACATCCATTTGTTACAGAAAATATAAGTTGACGACGTTAAAATGTACCTATTTGTACACACCTGAAGTCTTGTGTTTCTTTTTAAAGAGCGTTTTTGTATATCTAATGGAGAGTCTTCTTTCCAGTATGTATCTCCTACTCGGTACAACACAACAGTTACAGTAATCTCTGCAACAAATGATTTTCTTTCTTTTGTTCCTTACCGATGTATCTGACTGCTTTGATCGCCATGACTTGAAGGCTCACGTCAAAATCAAGTATCCTGCTAACTTTAACCCTCTAACATCTTATGTTTTTTTGAGAAAATGACAACGTTAAAGTTTCAGTGGAGAGTGAGAGTCTTCTTTAGTTTGAAGAGTGTGACTGAGTCAAGGTTAAAGGTTGCACAACAGTAATCTCTGCAAAAAATGAT
>JAGGCT020004145.1:41236-85240 GCA_017654935.2 Phymorhynchus buccinoides
CCTTCCTGTGTCCTTTGTAACAGATAAAGACATGACAAAACAAAGAAACAGAGCTGTTTAGCCTGTGGTCTGCCTTCCTGTGTCCTTTGTAACAGATAAAGACATGACAAAACAAAGAAACAGAGCTGTTTAGCCTGTGGTCTGCCTTCCTGTGTCCTTTGTAACAGATAAAGACATGACAAAGAAACAGAGATGTTTAGCCTGTGGTCTGCCTTCCTGTGTCCTTTGTAACAGATAAAGACATGACAAAGAAACAGAGCTGTTTAGCCTGTGGTCTGCCTTCCTGTGTCCTTTGTAACAGATAAAGACATGACAAAACAAAGAAACAGAGCTGTTTAGCCTGTGGTCTGCCTTCCTGTGTCCTTTGTAACAGATAAAGACATGACAAAGCAAAGAAACAGAGCTGTTTAGCCTGTGGTCTGCCTTCCTGTGTCCTTTGTAACAGATAAAGACATGACAAAACAAAGAAACAGAGCTGTTTAGCCTGTGGTCTGCCTTCCTGTGTCCTTTGTAACAGATAAAGACATGACAAAACAAAGAAACAGAGCTGTTTAGCCTGTGGTCTGCCTTCCTGTGTCCTTTGTAACAGATAAAGACATGACAAAACAAAGAAACAGAGCTGTTTAGCCTGTGGTCTGCCTTCCTGTGTCCTTTGTAACAGATAAAGACAAAACAAAGAAACAGAGCTGTTTAGCCTGTGGTCTGCCTTCCTGTGTCCTTTGTAACAGATAAAGACATGACAAAACAAAGAAACAGAGCTGTTTAGCCTGTGGTCTGCCTTCCTGTGTCCTTTGTAACAGATAAAGACATGACAAAACAAAGAAACAGAGCTGTTTAGCCTGTGGTCTGCCTTCCTGTGTCCTTTGTAACAGATAAAGACATGACAAAACAAAGAAACAGAGCTGTTTAGCCTGTGGTCTGCCTTCCTGTGTCCTTTGTAACAGATAAAGACATGACAAAACAAAGAAACAGAGCTGTTTAGCCTGTGGTCTGCCTTCCTGTGTCCTTTGTAACAGATAAAGACATGACAAAGAAACAGAGCTGTTTAGCCTGTGGTCTGCCTTCCTGTGTCCTTTGTAACAGATAAAGACATGACAAAACAAAGAAACAGAGCTGTTTAGCCTGTGGTCTGCCTTCCTGTGTCCTTTGTAACAGATAAAGACATGACAAAACAAAGAAACAGAGCTGTTTAGCCTGTGGTCTGCCTTCCTGTGTCCTTTGTAACAGATAAAGACATGACAAAACAAAGAAACAGAGCTGTTTAGCCTGTGGTCTGCCTTCCTGTGTCCTTTGTAACAGATAAAGACATGACAAAGAAACAGAGCTGTTTAGCCTGTGGTCTGCCTTCCTGTGTCCTTTGTAACAGATAAAGACAAAACAAAGAAACAGAGCTGTTTAGCCTGTGGTCTGCCTTCCTGTGTCCTTTGTAACAGATAAAGACAAAACAAAGAAACAGAGCTGTTTAGCCTGTGGTCTGCCTTCCTGTGTCCTTTGTAACAGATAAAGACATGACAAAGAAACAGAGCTGTTTAGCCTGTGGTCTGCCTTCCTGTGTCCTTTGTAACAGATAAAGACATGACAAAACAAAGAAACAGAGCTGTTTAGCCTGTGGTCTGCCTTCCTGTGTCCTTTGTAACAGATAAAGACATGACAAAACAAAGAAACAGAGCTGTTTAGCCTGTGGTCTGCCTTCCTGTGTCCTTTGTAACAGATAAAGACATGACAAAACAAAGAAACAGAGCTGTTTAGCCTGTGGTCTGCCTTCCTGTGTCCTTTGTAACAGATAAAGACATGACAAAACAAAGAAACAGAGCTGTTTAGCCTGTGGTCTGCCTTCCTGTGTCCTTTGTAACAGATAAAGACATGACAAAACAAAGAAACAGAGCTGTTTAGCCTGTGGTCTGCCTTCCTGTGTCCTTTGTAACAGATAAAGACATGACAAACAAAGAAACAGAGCTGTTTAGCCTGTGGTCTGCCTTCCTGTGTCCTTTGTAACAGATAAAGACATGACAAAACAAAGAAACAGAGCTGTTTAGCCTGTGGTCTGCCTTCCTGTGTCCTTTGTAACAGATAAAGACATGACAAAACAAAGAAACAGAGCTGTTTAGCCTGTGGTCTGCCTTCCTGTGTCCTTTGTAACAGATAAAGACATGACAAAACAAAGAAACAGAGCTGTTTAGCCTGTGGTCTGCCTTCCTGTGTCCTTTGTAACAGATAAAGACATGACAAAACAAAGAAACAGAGCTGTTTAGCCTGTGGTCTGCCTTCCTGTGTCCTTTGTAACAGATAAAGACATGACAAAACAAAGAAACAGAGCTGTTTAGCCTGTGGTCTGCCTTCCTGTGTCCTTTGTAACAGATAAAGACATGACAAACAAAGAAACAGAGCTGTTTAGCCTGTGGTCTGCCTTCCTGTGTCCTTTGTAACAGATAAAGACATGACAAAACAAAGAAACAGAGCTGTTTAGCCTGTGGTCTGCCTTCCTGTGTCCTTTGTAACAGATAAAGACATGACAAAGAAACAGAGCTGTTTAGCCTGTGGTCTGCCTTCCTGTGTCCTTTGTAACAGATAAAGACATGACAAAGAAACAGAGCTGTTTAGCCTGTGGTCTGCCTTCCTGTGTCCTTTGTAACAGATAAAGACATGACAAACAAAGAAACAGAGCTGTTTAGCCTGTGGTCTGCCTTCCTGTGTCCTTTGTAACAGATAAAGACATGACAAAGAAACAGAGCTGTTTAGCCTGTGGTCTGCCTTCCTATGTCCTTTGTAACAGATAAAGACATGACAAAGAAACAGAGCTGTTTAGCCTGTGGTCTGCCTTCCTGTGTCCTTTGTAACAGATAAAGACATGACAAAGAAACAGAGCTGTTTAGCCTGTGGTCTGCCTTCCTGTGTCCTTTGTAACAGATAAAGACATGACAAAACAAAGAAACAGAGCTGTTTAGCCTGTGGTCTGCCTTCCTGTGTCCTTTGTAACAGATAAAGACATGACAAAGAAACAGAGCTGTTTAGCCTGTGGTCTGCCTTCCTGTGTCCTTTGTAACAGATAAAGACACAAACAAAGAAACAGAGCTGTTTAGCCTGTGGTCTGCCTTCCTGTGTCCTTTGTAACAGATAAAGACATGACAAAGAAACAGAGCTGTTTAGCCTGTGGTCTGCCTTCCTGTGTCCTTTGTAACAGATAAAGACATGACAAAGAAACAGAGCTGTTTAGCCTGTGGTCTGCCTTCCTGTGTCCTTTGTAACAGATAAAGACATGACAAAGAAACAGAGCTGTTTAGCCTGTGGTCTGCCTTCCTGTGTCCTTTGTAACAGATAAAGACATGACAAAGAAACAGAGCTGTTTAGCCTGTGGTCTGCCTTCCTGTGTCCTTTGTAACAGATAAAGACATGACAAAGAAACAGAGCTGTTTAGCCTGTGGTCTGCCTTCCTGTGTCCTTTGTAACAGATAAAGACATGACAAAACAAAGAAACAGAGCTGTTTAGCCTGTGGTCTGCCTTCCTGTGTCCTTTGTAACAGATAAAGACATGACAAAACAAAGAAACAGAGCTGTTTAGCCTGTGGTCTGCCTTCCTGTGTCCTTTGTAACAGATAAAGACATGACAAAACAAAGAAACAGAGCTGTTTAGCCTGTGGTCTGCCTTCCTGTGTCCTTTGTAACAGATAAAGACATGACAAAACAAAGAAACAGAGCTGTTTAGCCTGTGGTCTGCCTTCCTGTGTCCTTTGTAACAGATAAAGACATGACAAAGAAACAGAGCTGTTTAGCCTGTGGTCTGCCTTCCTGTGTGTCCTTTGTAACAGATAAAGACATGACAAAGAAACAGAGCTGTTTAGCCTGTGGTCTGCCTTCCTGTGTCCTTTGTAACAGATAAAGACATGACAAAGAAACAGAGCTGTTTAGCCTGTGGTCTGCCTTCCTGTGTCCTTTGTAACAGATAAAGACATGACAAAGAAACAGAGCTGTTTAGCCTGTGGTCTGCCTTCCTATGTCCTTTGTAACAGATAAAGACATGACAAAACAAAGAAACAGAGCTGTTTAGCCTGTGGTCTGCCTTCCTATGTCCTTTGTAACAGATAAAGACACAAACAAAGAAACAGAGCTGTTTAGCCTGTGGTCTGCCTTCCTGTGTCCTTTGTAACAGATAAAGACATGACAAAACAAAGAAACAGAGCTGTTTAGCCTGTGGTCTGCCTTCCTATGTCCTTTGTAACAGATAAAGACATGACAAAACAAAGAAACAGAGCTGTTTAGCCTGTGGTCTGCCTTCCTGTGTCCTTTGTAACAGATAAAGACATGACAAAGAAACAGAGCTGTTTAGCCTGTGGTCTGCCTTCCTGTGTCCTTTGTAACAGATAAAGACATGACAAAGAAACAGAGCTGTTTAGCCTGTGGTCTGCCTTCCTATGTCCTTTGTAACAGATAAAGACATGACAAAGAAACAGAGCTGTTTAGCCTGTGGTCTGCCTTCCTGTGTCCTTTGTAACAGATAAAGACATGACAAAACAAAGAAACAGAGCTGTTTAGCCTGTGGTCTGCCTTCCTGTGTCCTTTGTAACAGATAAAGACATGACAAAACAAAGAA
Source organism: Phymorhynchus buccinoides (assembly GCA_017654935.2). Classification (NCBI taxonomy): domain Eukaryota; kingdom Metazoa; phylum Mollusca; class Gastropoda; order Neogastropoda; family Raphitomidae; genus Phymorhynchus; species Phymorhynchus buccinoides. Next base: position 45,825 of record JAGGCT020004145.1, read on the forward strand.
ACAGAGCTGTTTAGCCTGTGGTCTGCCTTCCTGTGTCCTTTGTAACAGATAAAGACATGACAAAACAAAGAAACAGAGCTGTTTAGCCTGTGGTCTGCCTTCCTGTGTCCTTTGTAACAGATAAAGACATGACAAAGAAACAGAGCTGTTTAGCCTGTGGTCTGCCTTCCTGTGTCCTTTGTAACAGATAAAGACATGACAAAGAAACAGAGCTGTTTAGCCTGTGGTCTGCCTTCCTGTGTCCTTTGTAACAGATAAAGACATGACAAAACAAAGAAACAGAGCTGTTTAGCCTGTGGTCTGCCTTCCTGTGTCCTTTGTAACAGATAAAGACATGACAAAGAAACAGAGCTGTTTAGCCTGTGGTCTGCCTTCCTGTGTCCTTTGTAACAGATAAAGACATGACAAAACAAAGAAACAGAGCTGTTTAGCCTGTGGTCTGCCTTCCTGTGTCCTTTGTAACAGATAAAGACATGACAAAACAAAGAAACAGAGCTGTTTAGCCTGTGGTCTGCCTTCCTGTGTCCTTTGTAACAGATAAAGACAAAACAAAGAAACAGAGCTGTTTAGCCTGTGGTCTGCCTTCCTGTGTCCTTTGTAACAGATAAAGACATGACAAAACAAAGAAACAGAGCTGTTTAGCCTGTGGTCTGCCTTCCTGTGTCCTTTGTAACAGATAAAGACATGACAAACAAAGAAACAGAGCTGTTTAGCCTGTGGTCTGCCTTCCTGTGTCCTTTGTAACAGATAAAGACATGACAAAACAAAGAAACAGAGCTGTTTAGCCTGTGGTCTGCCTTCCTGTGTCCTTTGTAACAGATAAAGACATGACAAAACAAAGAAACAGAGCTGTTTAGCCTGTGGTCTGCCTTCCTGTGTCCTTTGTAACAGATAAAGACATGACAAAGAAACAGAGCTGTTTAGCCTGTGGTCTGCCTTCCTGTGTCCTTTGTAACAGATAAAGACATGACAAAGAAACAGAGCTGTTTAGCCTGTGGTCTGCCTTCCTGTGTCCTTTGTAACAGATAAAGACATGACAAAGAAACAGAGCTGTTTAGCCTGTGGTCTGCCTTCCTATGTCCTTTGTAACAGATAAAGACATGACAAAACAAAGAAACAGAGCTGTTTAGCCTGTGGTCTGCCTTCCTGTGTCCTTTGTAACAGATAAAGACATGACAAAACAAAGAAACAGAGCTGTTTAGCCTGTGGTCTGCCTTCCTGTGTCCTTTGTAACAGATAAAGACATGACAAAACAAAGAAACAGAGCTGTTTAGCCTGTGGTCTGCCTTCCTGTGTCCTTTGTAACAGATAAAGACATGACAAAGAAACAGAGCTGTTTAGCCTGTGGTCTGCCTTCCTATGTCCTTTGTAACAGATAAAGACATGACAAAACAAAGAAACAGAGCTGTTTAGCCTGTGGTCTGCCTTCCTGTGTCCTTTGTAACAGATAAAGACATGACAAAACAAAGAAACAGAGCTGTTTAGCCTGTGGTCTGCCTTCCTGTGTCCTTTGTAACAGATAAAGACATGACAAAGAAACAGAGCTGTTTAGCCTGTGGTCTGCCTTCCTGTGTCCTTTGTAACAGATAAAGACATGACAAAGAAACAGAGCTGTTTAGCCTGTGGTCTGCCTTCCTGTGTCCTTTGTAACAGATAAAGACATGACAAAGAAACAGAGCTGTTTAGCCTGTGGTCTGCCTTCCTATGTCCTTTGTAACAGATAAAGACATGACAAAACAAAGAAACAGAGCTGTTTAGCCTGTAGTCTGCCTTCCTATGTCCTTTGTAACAGATAAAGACAAAACAAAGAAACAGAGCTGTTTAGCCTGTGGTCTGCCTTCCTGTGTCCTTTGTAACAGATAAAGACATGACAAAGAAACAGAGCTGTTTAGCCTGTGGTCTGCCTTCCTGTGTCCTTTGTAACAGATAAAGACATGACAAAGAAACAGAGCTGTTTAGCCTGTGGTCTGCCTTCCTGTGTCCTTTGTAACAGATAAAGACATGACAAAACAAAGAAACAGAGCTGTTTAGCCTGTGGTCTGCCTTCCTGTGTCCTTTGTAACAGATAAAGACATGACAAAGAAACAGAGCTGTTTAGCCTGTGGTCTGCCTTCCTGTGTCCTTTGTAACAGATAAAGACATGACAAAGAAACAGAGCTGTTTAGCCTGTGGTCTGCCTTCCTGTGTCCTTTGTAACAGATAAAGACATGACAAAGAAACAGAGCTGTTTAGCCTGTGGTCTGCCTTCCTGTGTCCTTTGTAACAGATAAAGACATGACAAAGAAACAGAGCTGTTTAGCCTGTGGTCTGCCTTCCTGTGTCCTTTGTAACAGATAAAGACATGACAAAACAAAGAAACAGAGCTGTTTAGCCTGTGGTCTGCCTTCCTGTGTCCTTTGTAACAGATAAAGACATGACAAAGAAACAGAGCTGTTTAGCCTGTGGTCTGCCTTCCTGTGTCCTTTGTAACAGATAAAGACATGACAAAGAAACAGAGCTGTTTAGCCTGTGGTCTGCCTTCCTGTGTCCTTTGTAACAGATAAAGACATGACAAAGCAAAGAAACAGAGCTGTTTAGCCTGTGGTCTGCCTTCCTGTGTCCTTTGTAACAGATAAAGACATGACAAAACAAAGAAACAGAGCTGTTTAGCCTGTGGTCTGCCTTCCTGTGTCCTTTGTAACAGATAAAGACATGACAAAACAAAGAAACAGAGCTGTTTAGCCTGTGGTCTGCCTTCCTGTGTCCTTTGTAACAGATAAAGACATGACAAAGAAACAGAGCTGTTTAGCCTGTGGTCTGCCTTCCTGTGTCCTTTGTAACAGATAAAGACATGACAAAACAAAGAAACAGAGCTGTTTAGCCTGTGGTCTGCCTTCCTATGTCCTTTGTAACAGATAAAGACATGACAAAACAAAGAAACAGAGCTGTTTAGCCTGTGGTCTGCCTTCCTGTGTCCTTTGTAACAGATAAAGACATGACAAAACAAAGAAACAGAGCTGTTTAGCCTGTGGTCTGCCTTCCTGTGTCCTTTGTAACAGATAAAGACATGACAAAACAAAGAAACAGAGCTGTTTAGCCTGTGGTCTGCCTTCCTGTGTCCTTTGTAACAGATAAAGACATGACAAAGAAACAGAGCTGTTTAGCCTGTGGTCTGCCTTCCTGTGTCCTTTGTAACAGATAAAGACATGACAAAACAAAGAAACAGAGCTGTTTAGCCTGTGGTCTGCCTTCCTGTGTCCTTTGTAACAGATAAAGACATGACAAAACAAAGAAACAGAGCTGTTTAGCCTGTGGTCTGCCTTCCTGTGTCCTTTGTAACAGATAAAGACATGACAAACAAAGAAACAGAGCTGTTTAGCCTGTGGTCTGCCTTCCTGTGTCCTTTGTAACAGATAAAGACATGACAAAACAAAGAAACAGAGCTGTTTAGCCTGTGGTCTGCCTTCCTGTGTCCTTTGTAACAGATAAAGACATGACATGACAAAGAAACAGAGCTGTTTAGCCTGTGGTCTGCCTTCCTGTGTCCTTTGTAACAGATAAAGACATGACAAAACAAAGAAACAGAGCTGTTTAGCCTGTGGTCTGCCTTCCTGTGTCCTTTGTAACAGATAAAGACATGACAAAACAAAGAAACAGAGCTGTTTAGCCTGTGGTCTGCCTTCCTGTGTCCTTTGTAACAGATAAAGACATGACAAAGAAACAGAGCTGTTTAGCCTGTGGTCTGCCTTCCTGTGTCCTTTGTAACAGATAAAGACATGACAAAACAAAGAAACAGAGCTGTTTAGCCTGTGGTCTGCCTTCCTGTGTCCTTTGTAACAGATAAAGACATGACAAAGAAACAGAGCTGTTTAGCCTGTGGTCTGCCTTCCTGTGTCCTTTGTAACAGATAAAGACATGACAAAGAAACAGAGCTGTTTAGCCTGTGGTCTGCCTTCCTGTGTCCTTTGTAACAGATAAAGACATGACAAAGAAACAGAGCTGTTTAGCCTGTGGTCTGCCTTCCTGTGTCCTTTGTAACAGATAAAGACATGACAAAGAAACAGAGCTGTTTAGCCTGTGGTCTGCCTTCCTATGTCCTTTGTAACAGATAAAGACATGACAAAACAAAGAAACAGAGCTGTTTAGCCTGTGGTCTGCCTTCCTATGTCCTTTGTAACAGATAAAGACATGACAAAACAAAGAAACAGAGCTGTTTAGCCTGTGGTCTGCCTTCCTGTGTCCTTTGTAACAGATAAAGACATGACAAAGAAACAGAGCTGTTTAGCCTGTGGTCTGCCTTCCTGTGTCCTTTGTAACAGATAAAGACATGACAAAACAAAGAAACAGAGCTGTTTAGCCTGTGGTCTGCCTTCCTATGTCCTTTGTAACAGATAAAGACATGACAAAACAAAGAAACAGAGCTGTTTAGCCTGTGGTCTGCCTTCCTGTGTCCTTTGTAACAGATAAAGACATGACAAAACAAAGAAACAGAGCTGTTTAGCCTGTGGTCTGCCTTCCTGTGTCCTTTGTAACAGATAAAGACATGACAAAAATAACTGAGCTGCTTGAATTCAGTCTGCAATCTCTGTGTGCTTTGTAGCTGCTGTTTTCCAAGCTCAACGATTCACTGTTTCAATCTCTGTGTGCTTTGTAGCTGCTGTTTTCCAAGCTCAACGATTCACTGTTTCAATCTCTGTGTGCTTTGTAGCTGCTGTTTTCCAAGCTCAACGATTCACTGTTTCAATCTCTGTGTGCTTTGTTGCTGCTGTTTTCCAAGCTCAACGATTCACTGTTTCAATCTCTGTGTGCTTTGTAGCTGTTGTTTTCCAAGCTCAACGATTCACTGTTTCAATCTCTGTGTGCTTTGTAGCTGCTGTTTTCCAAGCTCAACGATTCACTGTTTCAATCTCTGTGTGCTTTGTAGCTGTTGTTTTCCAAGCTCAACGATTCACTGTTTCAATCTCTGTGTGCTTTGTAGCTGTTGTTTTCCAAGCTCAACGATTCACTGTTTCAATTTGCTCCATTTGTCATTCATTGTTCTGTTTGTCACCAAAAACAAGCACATATTGTCCACATCTTGTCTATTGCTTACTAGTCCATCTTGTCTATTGCGTACTGGTTGATACATTAAGTCCATGGTTAGTGTTCAATAAAGGTATTCTAGTTGATATATTAAGTGTTCGATAAAGGTGTTCCGAAGTATTACCAGGCTACAATATGGGCGTTTTGGTGGTTTTTTCTTTCTGGTTGATATTTTGCGTTCGATAAAGGTATTCTGAAGTATTACCAGGCTACAAATGTGGGTGTTTTTTTCTTTCTAGTTGATATATTGTGTTCGATAAAGGTATTCTGAAGTATTACCAGGCTACAAATGTGGGTGTTTTTTTCTTTCTAGTTGATATATTAATTGTTCGATAAAGGTATTCTGAAGTATTACCAGGCTACAAATGTGGGTGTTATTGTGTTCGATAAAGGTATTCCGAAGTATTACCAGGCTACAAATGTGGGTGTTTTTTTCTTTCTAGTTGATATATTGTGTTCGATAAAGGTATTCCGAAGTATTACCAGGCTACAAATGTGGGTGTTTTTTTCTTTCTAGTTGATATATTGTGTTCGATAAAGGTATTCCGAAGTATTACCAGGCTACAAATGTGGGTGTTTTTTTCTTTCTAGTTGATATATTAATTGTTCGATAAAGGTATTCTGAAGTATTACCAGGCTACAAATGTGGGGTGTTTTTTTAATTTCTAGTTGATTTATTTGATGATTTTGCTGAGTAGCTATGTTCATCCTGAAGATGAATCCACCCCCTGGTTCAAATTTTAAAAGGTCAGGACGGAAATATTAAAGAAATTCTGCTCCAATTGACGTGTGCGCATGCGTGTGCACACACACAAACACACACACGCTCAAGTGGGTGTGCAACATCACCCCGCCCCCCCCCCCCCAACAAGCAATCACTGCTTTTTTTCTGTTTGCGGAACAACCTGTTCCTTCTTTGTTTTCAAGTTTTCTTGCACACTTGCCAAACTGTAGCCAAGCCTTAAGAGCCAGGACTCTCTGCACAATCTTGTGGAGTTTTCAGCAGATCTAGGCTTGCGACTCCAGCTTATGGCAGTAGCCGCGCACGAATCGCCATTTTTAATGTCATCTCACCGCATACTTGAGAATTTTAAGGGTAAATATCACGCATGGCTTGACATTCTAGGGGGTGAATTGAGAGCATTAGTGCGTAGATACGCACAATCTCTACATTTTCAGAAACCCTGATGAATATTACTCAGTATTGCTTACCACTTCCAATGTCTGTTTCTTTTAACAGGCAGAACAGTTGGTCTCCATGACTCAGATGGCTGAGGAGAACAGACGACTGGCCCGTCTGTGTGACCAGAAAACAGACGACCAAGGACAGACAACTCCTGTCCAGCCCCCCTCTTCAGCCTCAGAGGCAGAAAACAACCCCCCTTCTGCAAACCCAGAGCACGTAGCATTGCTGCCTGACAGCAAAGAGACAGGTCCATGGCTGCAGACAATGTCTGACTGTGTCAGACCCTCTTCTGCAAACCCAGAGCACGTAGCATTGCTGCCTGACAGCAAGGAGACAGGTTCATGGCTACAGACAATGTCTGCCACAGCCAGGGACAAGAGTGGAAGAACTGACAAGGGTAGTGCTGTTGCGGGCATGACTGACAAGAGTAGTGTTGTTGCCAGCTTTACAGACAAGAGTAGTGCTGTTGCCGGCATAACTGACAAGAGTAGTGCTGTTGCCAGCTTTACAGAGAAGAGTGCTGTTGCTGCCATGAATGACAAGAACGATGCTGTTGCCGGCATGACTGACAAGAGTAGTGTTGTTGCCAGCTTTACAGACAAGAGTAGTGCTGTTGCTGCCATGAATAACAAGAACAATGCTGTTGCTGGCTTAACCGATGCCGATCTGGACTTTCTGCTGGAGAATGATGATGTTGAAGGTCAGTCCAGTGGTCAAGGTCATGTGCCAAGGTCATCAGAGGACAAGTCAAGGTCACCAGAAGACAGGTCAAACTGTCCAGAGGACAAGTCGAGGTCATCAGGAGACAGTTCAAAGTCATCTTTCGCGGGTCACAAGCCATCAGGGTCAAAGGTGACAGAGTGTGACCTTGATGATCTGACAGTGAAGAGTTCACAACCTTCAGCATCCATCACCATTGGTGAGTATTGGGTCATGTGACTTAGTGACATGTGACATGTCATGTGAAAGAGTGTGACCTTGATGACCTGACAGTGAAGAGTTCACAGCCTTCATATCCTGCTTTACTTTCAGATGCACCCACACCTATGGCTTGCAGTTCATATCCTGCTTTGCTTTCAGATGCACCTATGCCTTCCAGTTCATATCCTGCTTTACTTTCAGATGCACCCACACCTATGGCTTGCAGTTCATATCCTGCTTTACATTCAGATGCACCCACACCTATGCCTTGCAGTTCATATCCAATCCTGCTTTGCTTTCAGATGCACCCACACCTATGCCTTGCAGTTCATATCCTGCTTTACTTTCAGATGCACCCACACCTATGCCTTCCAGTTCATATCCTGCTTTACTTTCAGATGCACCCACACCTATGGCTTCCAGTTCATATCCTGCTTTGCTTTCAGATGCACCCACACCTATGCCTTCCAGTTCATATCCTGCTTTACTTTCAGATGCACCCACACCTATGCCTTGCAGTTCATATCCTGCTTTGCTTTCAGATGCACCCACACCTATGCCTTGCAGTTCATATCCTGCTTTACTTTCAGATGCACCCACACCTATGCCTTGCAGTTCATATCCTGCTTTGCTTTCAGATGCACCTATGCCTTGCAGTTCATATCCTGCTTTACTTTCAGATGCACCCACACCTATGCCTTGCAGTTCATATCCTGCTTTACTTTCAGATGCACCCACACCTATGCCTTGCAGTTCATATCCTGCTTTTCTTTCAGATGCACCCACACCTATGCCTTGCAGTTCATATCCTGCTTTGCTTTCAGATGCACCCACACCTATGCCTTGCAGTTCATATCCTGCTTTGCTTTCAGATGCACCCACACCTATGCCTTGCAGTTCATATCCTGCTTTGCTTTCAGATGCACCCACACCTATGCCTTGCAGTTCATATCCTGCTTTACTTTCAGATGCACCCACACCTATGCCTTGCAGTTCATATCCTGCTTTTCTTTCAGATGCACCCACACCTATGCCTTGCAGTTCATATCCTGCTTTGCTTTCAGATGCACCCACACCTATGCCTTGCAGTTCATATCCTGCTTTGCTTTCAGATGCACCCACACCTATGCCTTGCAGTTCATATCCTGCTTTGCTTTCAGATGCACCCACACCTATGCCTTCCAGTTCATATCCTGCTTTACTTTCAGATGCACCCACACCTATGCCTTCCAGTTCATATCCTGCTTTACTTTCAGATGCACCCACACCTATGCCTTGCAGTTCATATCCTGCTTTACTTTCAGATGCACCCACACCTATGCCTTGCAGTTCATATCCTGCTTTGCTTTCAGATGCACCCACACCTATGCCTTGCAGTTTCTATTTTGTTCTACTTTCCCTCTGCATGCATTATGAATTATGAATCCTGTCTTCTGTGTTTTTTGGTGGGTTTTTTTTATACTACAATTTCCATACAGTGTTCTTCTTGTTGTTTCATGTTGTTGTTGTTGTTATTATCAGTAAACATACAGTGTTCATCTTGTTGTTTCATGTTGTTGTTGTTGTGTTATTATCAGTAAACATACAGTGTTCGTCTTGTTGTTTTGTTGTTGTTGTTGTTATTATCAATAAACATATAGTGTTCTTCTTGTTGTTTCATCATGTTGTTTTGTTGTTGTTTTTTGTTTATTAATCAGTAAACATACAGTGTTTATCTGTTTGTTCGGTTGTTGTGTTATTATTATCAGTAACCATACAGTGTTTCATTTTTTTGTTGTTCTTGTTGTTGTTGTGTTATTATCAATAAGCATATAGGGTTCATCTTGTTGTTGTTGTTATCAGTAAACATACAGTGTTCATCTTGTTGTTTCATGTTGTTGTTATTATTATCAGTAAACATACAGTGTTCATCTTGTTGTTTCATGTTGTTGTTGTTATTATCAGTAAACATACAGTGTTCATGTTGTTGTTGTTGTTATTATCAGTAGACATACAGTGTTTATCTTTGTGGTTTCGTGTTGTTGTTATTATTATCAGTAAACATACAGTGTTCATCTTGTTGTTTCATGTTGTTGTTGTTGTTATTATCAGTAAACATACAGTGTTCATGTTGTTGTTGTTGTTATTATCAATAAACATATAGTGTTCATCTTGTTGTTTCATGTTGTTGTTGTGTTATTATCAGTAAACATACAGTGTTCATGTTGTTGTTGTGTTAGTTATCAGTAAACATACAGTGTTCATCTTGTTGTTTCATGTTTGTTGTTGTTGTGTTATTATCAGTAAACATACAGTGTTCATCTTGTTGTCGTGTAATTCATTTGTTATTTTGTTTGTTGTATGTTGTGTTATTATCATCGTAAAACTAATACAGTGTTCTTATCTTGTTGTTATTCATGTTGTTGTTGTTATTATTATCAGTAAACATACAGTGTTCATCTTGTGTTTCATGTTGTGTTGTTGTGTATTATCAGTAAACATACACAGTGTTCATCTTGTTGTTTCACATGTTGTTGTTGTTTGTTATTATCAGTAAACATACAGTGTTCATCTTGTTGTTTCATGTTGTTGTTGTTGTTATTATCAGTAAACATACAGTGTTCATCTTGTTGTTTCATGTTGTTGTTGTTGTTTGTTATTATCAGTAAACATAGCAGTGTTCATCTTGTTGTTTCATGTTGTTGTTGTTTTTATTATCAGTAAACATACAGTGTTCATCTTGTTGTTTCATGTTATTATTATCAGTAAACATACAGTGTTCATCGTGTTGTTTCATGTTGTTGTTGTTGTGTTATTATCAGTAAACATACAGTGTTCATCTAGTTGTTTCATCTTGTTGTTATTATCAGTAAACATACAGTTGTTTCATCGTGTTGTTATACTGTATGTTGTTGTTGTTGTTGTTATCAGTAAACATACAGTGTTCATCTTGTTGTTTCATGTTGTTATTATTATCAGTAAACATACAGTGTTCATCGTGTTGTTTCATGTTGTTGTTGTGTTATTATCAGTAAACATACAGTGTTTATCTTGTTGTTTTCGTTGTTGGTTTGTTTTTTTAAAACCTCCACTGTCCCCGCCTTTCTTTTCGTTTTCCTTTTGTTTCTTCTTTTATTTTTTTTTGTTTTTTTTTTTTGTTTTTTTTTTTTTTTTTTTTTTTTTTTTTTTTTTTTTTTTTTTTTTTTTTTTTTTTTGTTTTTTTTTTTTTTTTTTTTTTTTTTTTTTTTTTTTTTTTTTTTTTTTTTTTTTTTTTTTTTTTTTTTTTTTTTTTTTTTTTTTTTTTTTTTTTTTTTTTTTTTTTTTTTTTTTTTTTTTTTTTTTTTTTTTTTTTTTTTTTTTTTTTTTTTTTTTTTTTTTTTTTTTTTTTTTTTTTTTTTTTTTTTTTTTTTTTTTTTTTTTTTTTTTCTTTCTCTTCTCTCCATCTCTCTCTCTCTCTCCACCTCTCTCACCCTCTCTCTTTCTCTCTCACTCTCTCTCTCTCTACCTCTCTCTCTTTTTTTTTTTTTTTTTTTTTTTTTTTTTTTTTTTTTTTTTTTTTTTTTTTTTTTTTTTTTTTTTTTTTTTTTTTTTTTTTTTTTTTTTTTTTCTCCCCACCCCCCCGCCCCCCCCCCCCCCCCCCCCCCCCCCCCCCCCCCCCCCCCCCCCCCCCCTCACCCCTCCCACCCCCCCCCCCCACCCCCCCCCCCCCCCCCCCCCCCCCCCCCCCCCCCCCCCCCCCCCCCCCCCCCCCCCCCCCCCCCCCCCCCCCCCCCCCCCCCCCCCCCCCCCCCCCCCCCCCCCCCCCCCCCCCCCCCCCCCCCCCCCCCCCCCCCCCCCCCCCCCCCCCCCCCCCCCCCCCCCCCCCCCCCCCCCCCCCCCCCCCCCCCCCCCCCCCCCCCCCCCCCACCCCCCCCCCCCCCCCCCCCCCCCCCCCCCCCCCCCCCCCCCCCCCCCCCCCCCCCACCCCCCCCCCCCCCCCCCCCCCCCCCCCCCCCCCCCCCCCCCCCCCCCCCCCCCCCCCCCCCACCCCCCCCCCCCCCCCCCCCCCCCCCCCCCCCCCCCCCCCCCCCCCCCCCCCCCCCCCCCCCCCCCCCCCCCCCCCCCCCCCCCCCCCCCCCCCCCCCCCCCCCCCCCCCCCCCCCCCCCCCCCCCCCCCCCCCCCCCCCCCCCCCCCCCCCCCCCCCCCCCCCCCCCCCCCCCCCCCCCCCCCCCCCCCCCCCCCCCCCCCCCCCCCCCCCCCCCCCCCCCCCCCCCCCCCCCCCCCCCCCCCCCCCCCCCCCCCCCCCCCCCCCCCCCCCCCCCCCCCCCCCCCCCCCCCCCCCCCCCCCCCCCCCCCCCCCCCCCCCCCCCCCCCCCCCCCCCCCCCCCCCCCCCCCCCCCCCCCCCCCCCCCCCCCCCCCCCCCCCCCCCCCCCCCCCCCCCCCCCCCCCCCCCCCCCCCCCCCCCCCCCCCCCCCCCCCCCCCCCCCCCCCCCCCCCCCCCCCCCCCCCCCCCCCCCCCCCCCCCCCCCCCCCCCCCCCCCCCCCCCCCCCCCCCCCCCCCCCCCCCCCCCCCCCCCCCCCCCCCCCCCCCCCCCCCCCCCCCCCCCCCCCCCCCCCCCCCCCCCCCCCCCCCCCCCCCCCCCCCCCCCCCCCCCCCCCCCCCCCCCCCCCCCCCCCCCCCCCCCCCCCCCCCCCCCCCCCCCCCCCCCCCCCCCCCCCCCCCCCCCCCCCCCCCCCCCCCCCCCCCCCCCCCCCCCCCCCCCCCCCCCCCCCCCCCCCCCCCCCCCCCCCCCCCCCCCCCCCCCCCCCCCCCCCCCCCCCCCCCCCCCCCCCCCCCCCCCCCCCCCCCCCCCCCCCCCCCCCCCCCCCCCCCCCCCCCCCCCCCCCCCCCCCCCCCCCCCCCCCCCCCCCCCCCCCCCCCCCCCCCCCCCCCCCCCCCCCCCCCCCCCCCCCCCCCCCCCCCCCCCCCCCCCCCCCCCCCCCCCCCCCCCCCCCCCCCCCCCCCCCCCCCCCCCCCCCCCCCCCCCCCCCCCCCCCCCCCCCCCCCCCCCCCCCCCCCCCCCCCCCCCCCCCCCCCCCCCCCCCCCCCCCCCCCCCCCCCCCCCCCCCCCCCCCCCCCCCCCCCCCCCCCCCCCCCCCCCCCCCCCCCCCCCCCCCCCCCCCCCCCCCCCCCCCCCCCCCCCCCCCCCCCCCCCCCCCCCCCCCCCCCCCCCCCCCCCCCCCCCCCCCCCCCCCCCCCCCCCCCCCCCCCCCCCCCCCCCCCCCCCCCCCCCCCCCCCCCCCCCCCCCCCCCCCCCCCCCCCCCCCCCCCCCCCCCCCCCCCCCCCCCCCCCCCCCCCCCCCCCCCCCCCCCCCCCCCCCCCCCCCCCCCCCCCCCCCCCCCCCCCCCCCCCCCCCCCCCCCCCCCCCCCCCCCCCCCCCCCCCCCCCCCCCCCCCCCCCCCCCCCCCCCCCCCCCCCCCCCCCCCCCCCCCCCCCCCCCCCCCCCCCCCCCCCCCCCCCCCCCCCCCCCCCCCCCCCCCCCCCCCCCCCCCCCCCCCCCCCCCCCCCCCCCCCCCCCCCCCCCCCCCCCCCCCCCCCCCCCCCCCCCCCCCCCCCCCCCCCCCCCCCCCCCCCCCCCCCCCCCCCCCCCCCCCCCCCCCCCCCCCCCCCCCCCCCCCCCCCCCCCCCCCCCCCCCCCCCCCCCCCCCCCCCCCCCCCCCCCCCCCCCCCCCCCCCCCCCCCCCCCCCCCCCCCCCCCCCCCCCCCCCCCCCCCCCCCCCCCCCCCCCCCCCCCCCCCCCCCCCCCCCCCCCCCCCCCCCCCCCCCCCCCCCCCCCCCCCCCCCCCCCCCCCCCCCCCCCCCCCCCCCCCCCCCCCCCCCCCCCCCCCCCCCCCCCCCCCCCCCCCCCCCCCCCCCCCCCCCCCCCCCCCCCCCCCCCCCCCCCCCCCCCCCCCCCCCCCCCCCCCCCCCCCCCCCCCCCCCCCCCCCCCCCCCCCCCCCCCCCCCCCCCCCCCCCCCCCCCCCCCCCCCCCCCCCCCCCCCCCCCCCCCCCCCCCCCCCCCCCCCCCCCCCCCCCCCCCCCCCCCCCCCCCCCCCCCCCCCCCCCCCCCCCCCCCCCCCCCCCCCCCCCCCCCCCCCCCCCCCCCCCCCCCCCCCCCCCCCCCCCCCCCCCCCCCCCCCCCCCCCCCCCCCCCCCCCCCCCCCCCCCCCCCCCCCCCCCCCCCCCCCCCCCCCCCCCCCCCCCCCCCCCCCCCCCCCCCCCCCCCCCCCCCCCCCCCCCCCCCCCCCCCCCCCCCCCCCCCCCCCCCCCCCCCCCCCCCCCCCCCCCCCCCCCCCCCCCCCCCCCCCCCCCCCCCCCCCCCCCCCCCCCCCCCCCCCCCCCCCCCCCCCCCCCCCCCCCCCCCCCCCCCCCCCCCCCCCCCCCCCCCCCCCCCCCCCCCCCCCCCCCCCCCCCCCCCCCCCCCCCCCCCCCCCCCCCCCCCCCCCCCCCCCCCCCCCCCCCCCCCCCCCCCCCCCCACCCCCCCCCCCCCCCCCCCCCCCCCCCCCCCCCCCCCCCCCCCCCCCCCCCCCCCCCCCCCCCCCCCCCCCCCCCCCCCCCCCCCCCCCCCCCCCCCCCCCCCCCCCCCCCCCCCCAACCCCCCCCCCCCCCCCCCCCCCCCCCCCCCCCCCCCCCCCCCCCCCCACCCCCCCCCCCCCCCCCCCCCCCCCCCCCCCCCCCCCCCCCCCCCCCCCCCCCCCCCCCCCCCCCCCCCCCCCCCCCCCCCCCCCCCCCCCCCCCCCCCCCCCCCCCCCCCCCCCCCCCCCCCCCCCCCCCCCCCCCCCCCCCCCCCCCCCCCCCCCCCCCCCCCCCCCCCCCCACCCCCCCCCCCCTTGTCATAGCATCTACACATACTTCTAAGGGTCAAAAGCGAAAAGAAAACACAGGGTCTCACCGGCTACTTTTTTTCTTTCTTTTTTTTTAAAAACAACTCCACTTCTTTTGTCTTTCTTTTTTTCTCTTTTTCTTTTTTCTTTTTTTTTTTTTTTTTTTTTTTTTTTTTTTTTTTTTTTTTTTTCTCTTTTTCTCTCTCTGTCTCTCTCCTCTCCTCTTCTTTTTTTTTTTCTTCTCTCTCTTTCTCTTTCTCCCTCTACCTCTCTCTCTGACATTTCCCTGTGTGTGTGTAATACTAAGATGGACATTTGTGGTGAACAATTAATGTTACATTTTGATACATAGATGTCTGGGTTTCTGACTGATCTGGTGTATGGTGTACTGACCCATTCATTCTGTCTTTTTTCATGTGTGTATAATGCGCACAAACAAAGAAAAGAAAAGATAGAGGCCCGTTTGTCAGTTATCCGCGCGTCTAGACCGACGGGGGTCATTGTAGCTGTAACATTAACAGAAAAAGTAAAACATTAGACATAGTTATATCAATATGGAAAAATTCACAACTAGAAAAGAAATAGTTGCAGCTTTTTTATTTATTTGTTTTTTGGAAAAAATATTGTGAGGGGGGGGGGGACCTTTCCATTGTTGATCTCCCCAGCGCCTCACGACCCTTGCAGAAGTGAGCAAGAGCGTGTAAGAGGATTGAACGGAGTAAAGGCTGTACACTAACAACAACACACACTTCAACAATTATGTGTTGTACCTGATTTTCTTTTTCCCCCTTTTAATCTCATTGACAATCAAAATGCTTATTCTGTTTTTGCTTTAAGTTGGGAAACAGACTTGCATTTTTTGGATCCGGAGGATTAATCGAGAGTGGTTCCTTTCCATTGTTCATCTCCCCAGAACCACACGGCCCTTGCTCTAGAGAAAGCGAAAGTGAGCAAGGGCGTGTAAGAGGAGTGAACGGAGGAAAGACGTGTATCCACTCACCCAAACAGCTTAAACATGTCTGTATTGTAATTGGTTTTCAAATATTATTGACAAAGGCACTGCTGATTCTGTTTTTTTTTAAATGCTTATACACATTTTTGCAATCAAAATAACATGATTAATTTTTGGCAAAGTTAAATAGTTTACTTTATTATCTAAGAATTTTCCAAACAGAACATCAGCAACAGAAAGTGTCAATTTAACGTTATACTGTACCAGTATAAACTGGCAGATATATCTCCAGAAAGAATTAACAGTTGGACATAAATAAAAGAAGTGTTCAATATAGTCTACTTCGTCGGGACAATAAGAGCATTTGTTATCATTTCTTGTTTTCATCTTATGTTCACAACATTATATTCGTGGGATATATGTTATGTAAAAGTTTCCAGTGTAACAATCTGAGTCTTGTTTCTTTTGTGCACTGATGGGGGTACAACCAGTGTTTCTTAGTTAACTCTAGCCCAAGTTTGTTCTTCCAGAAGCCTACGGCGCAAGGAATAGAACACTGCATTGAACATAATTGTTTACGAAAATCTCTGCATGTAAATATTTTTTTTTCACGAAACAAGGGAGGGGCTGACAAATCAGGTTGTTGCCTATCTCGCTCATCAACTGTAGAAACATAACTACGGACTGCACATTGTTACTACATTGTATTCTAGCAATATTCTATTTTGATCATAGATTTCTTGAACATTAAGTATTGATGCTTGAATCCAGTCATAAAAAAAGAGAACTTTTCCTCTGTATTTTTATATTAAAGTTGTTCCACAAGAGAGATGAAAAACGATTGATTTTGTTATGATTCAACTACATTTTTAATACAGTTCTCCAGAAGGTTGAACGAATATGTTGAAGATTCTTAAATAAAGCACTACTTGCATTTGCATAAAAACACAAGTAATTTTTTCCCAAACGTAAAAACATATTTGTTGGGATTAACGTCCATTTCTCGGGTTCTCTTGTGGTGCAAAGTCGCATTACCCACTGCAAAATGAATGCTATCTGCATTTGCCTGATGTCTATCATTTTCAAACCACGTACTCCAAATTCACTACATAGAACTGTTCTTTTTACTTTTTCAAATGCCCTTTTATTACAGTTCTGTTTTCTCCAGAGAAACCTAAAAAGTAGTTGGTTGATTTCAATCAATGCATCATCTGGAATGATGAAAGCTTGCATAAAATACACAAACTGTGAAATTAGGAAAGTTTTTATAACACATAGTTTCCCCATGATGCTTAAATTTCGTTTTTCCCATGAATGAATAATTCTTTTGACAGTATCAATTTTCTGTAGCCAATTCTCTTTCACAAGAGAAGCTGATTTGTCATTTTCGAAATAGATTCCCAAAATTTTAACTCTATTTTTCCAAACAAACCCATAGAATGAATCATTGCAAAACTTCTTACTTCCAAGCCACATTGCCGTATATTTATTCTGGTTTAGTACCAATCCTGAGACTAAGGAGAATTCATTGATTATGTTAAGCGCGTGCCGCATATCCATTTCATCTCTTAAAAACAGGGTTACATCATCAGCGTAAAGTGCAATTTTTTTTATTAGACTTGCAAGTAAGTCATTATCACATGTCCATGAATTTAGGCCTTTAATATCATTACAGTGTCTGATTTTAATTGCTATGAGCTCTATGGCCACTGCAAACATCAAAGGTGAACAAGGACAACCTTGCCGAATTCCTGAATCAACTGGAAAATACTCTGATATCCAGCCACTGTACTTAATACAACTTTGTGCATTGGACATTATCACCTTCACCCAGTTCATAAAGTCTGGACCGAAACCAAACTTCTTAAAGGCAATTATCATATAGTCCTTGGATATGCGATCAAATGCTTGAGAATAATCAATATTTACCAGCAAGCCAGGTTTATCCTCTATATTAAGTTGCTCTATAACATCATCTATAAGCCTCAATAACTTAGCTGTAATGAACCCCACTTGATCGTCATTCACAATATCATGTATTACGTCTCCCAAGCGGATAGCCATAGCCTTAGTCAAAATTTTATAATCACTATTTGTTAAAGAAATTGGTCTCCAATTTTTTTTAATTGTTTCTAGGCAATTCCTTACCTTTATGTATTAAAGTAATAACGGACTTTCGTTGCGTAATTGATAGTGCTCCCTTCTCAAACGCTAAATTGAATGATAAAATTAATATTTTTTTAAGCTTTTGCCAAAAGACTGAAAAATTCTACAGTAATACCATCGCTTCCTGGTGATGACCCATTATTTAGACACTTTAATGCAGCAAGTAGTTCATGTTCCGTTACCGTGCCTTCACAACAACTTTTCTGAGAATCAGACACTTGAGGGAGATTAGCATTTGCCATAAAGGCATCAACCTTTTGCACCAGGCCTTCCTGCATTATCTTCTTCTTATATAAATTTGTAAAGTAATTCTTTTGCACTTTCATTATTTCTGATTGATCAGTTACTACCTTATTATTTTCATCTAAAATCCCTTCCATTACTTTAGCATTTGCTCTTGCTTTTTCTAAATTGAGAAAATATTTAGTGGGTTTTTTCTCCCTCTTCTACCCATTTCACCCGTGATCTTATTTGAGCTGCTCGAGCTTTGTAATTTTCAAGTATTTCCATTTTTAAAGTTAGCTTAGAGCGTTCGTTTTGAATCTTAAGACAATGGGGATTTATTGCCAGCTGAGTGTCTATGTCATTCAGTCTGCAATATAGGTCTAATAGCTCATTTTTCCTCTCAATGCTTTTAAGTTTACTATAATCGAGAGTGAAGTTTTTAATTTTCAATTTCAAAGTTTCCCATTCCATTTGATAGTCAGGGCCTTCTTGTATTTCTGATGTGTGTAAATCTATCAATTTGTTCATTTCATTAACATAGACCTGGTCTCTCAGTAAAGAATTATTAAATTTCCATAAGCCGGGACCCCTTTTAATATTGCTAAATTTTACTGTGATAGAACATGCTCTATGGTCAGTGAACGGCATAGAATGAATGCTGGCTTTCAGCGCTTTGTCAAATACATCAGAGCTAGTTATTATATAATCGAGTCTTCTTGCTAAGAAATGTGATTTTGTACTCCAGGTAAATTCTTTTTCCTGGGGATGGAACAGCCTCCAGACATCGAACAGATTGTGGCTACCCAACAGATCACGGAATTTTTCCACAGTGGTTTTTGCATGTGGTCCACCTGCAACGATATCAACATCATTATTTAAGACACAATTGAAATCTCCACAAATAATAATGTTTTCTAACAATAGATTAGATATTACATTATCAAGCTCATTAAAGAAAACCATCTTCTCAGGAATATCGTTTGGAGCATACACATTTATGATGGTAATTTTTCTCTGTGATAGTTCAGCTTCTACGGCTAAGATTCTACGAGAATTGTACACAATTTCACATTTCTCAACTAAATCTTTTCGAAACAGGATAATTTGTCCTGAACTATGAGCACTAAAGTCATTCCATATAAGTTTACCACCACCCCATTCTTGTTTCCATTGTTCAATTACTTCTTTTGTCACATGTGTTTCTTGTAAGCAGATAACGTCATACTTTTTATTTTTAACGTAATTAAATAATGATCTTCTCTTATTGCGAGACCGAAGTCCCCGTACATTTAATGAAAGTAAACGCATGTTTGAATCGCAAGCCATAAGGAGTGTCCAGTAGACATAGCCATAATCCGTATCCAGTCCACAGGCCCATTATCATGTCCGAAAAACAAAGCGGGTGTCGCCAACAAAAGGTCGCGCCGGCATGCTTGCCGACCCTCTACCCGTCGTGTCATCGAGTGAGGCTGACCGCGCACGTGCAGTACGTGAATATTGCCTAGCCACCTTGGATGACACGCTCAGCGAAGCAGGGGAAAGTTCCTCTTCTGACCTCGGCCGTTTAACACCGGTGTCAATCTGCGATGGTTCCTCCCCCCCTTCACAAAGATGTTCTCCCTGTCCAGAAGTTACACGAGTATTCGTGCGTGAAGTCGACGTCAATTTCGGCTCTGGTTGCGTCTCTGGCACTACCAGTACCACTTCCTTTGAGTCTGTTGTTGTTGTTATCAGTAAACATACAGTGTTCATCTTGTTCTTGTTGTTGTTATCAGTAACCATACAGTGTTCATCTTGTTGTTGTTGTTATTATCAGTAAACATACAGTGTTCATCTTGTTGTTGTTGTTGTTATTATCAGTAAACATACAGTGTTTATCCCCCCCTTTTTTTTGTTGTTGTTGTTGTTGTTATTATCAGTAAGCATACAGTGTTCATCTTCTTGTTGTTGTTATTATCAGTAAACATACAGTGTTCATCTAGTTGTTTCATCTTGTTGTTATTATCAGTAAACATACAGTGTTCATCTTGTTGTTGTTGTTGTTATTATCAGTAAGCATACAGTGTTCATCTTGTTGTTGTTGTTATTATCAGTAAACATTACAGTGTTCTCTTGTTCTTGTTGTTGTTGTTATTATCAGTAAACATACAGTGTTCATCTTGTTGTTGTTGTTGTTGTTATTATCAGTAAACATACAGTGTTCATCTTGTTGTTGTTATTATCAGTAAACATACAGTGTTCATCTTGTTGTTGTGTTATTATCAGTAAACATACAGTGTTCATCTTGTTGTTTCATGTTGTTGTTGTGTTATTATCAGTAAACATACAGTGTTCATCTTCTTGTTGTTGTTATTATCAGTAAACATACAGTGTTCATCTTGTTGTTTCATGTTGTTATTATCAGTAAGCATACAGTGTTCATCTTGTTGTTTCATGTTGTTGTTATCAATAAACATACAGTGTTCATCTAGTTGTTTCATCTTGTTGTTGTTATCAGTAAACATACAGTGTTCATCTTGTTGTTTCATCTTGTTGTTATCAGTAAACATACAGTGTTCATCTTGTTGTTGTTGTTATTATCAGTAAACATACAGTGTTCATCTTGTTGTTTCATGTTATTATTATCAGTAAACATACAGTTCATCTTGTTGTTTCATGTTGTTGTTATCAATAAACATACAGTGTTCATCTAGTTGTTTCATCTTGTTGTTGTTATTATCAGTAAACATACAGTGTTCATCTTGTTGTTTCATCTTGTTGTTATCAGTAAACATACAGTGTTCATCTAGTTGTTTCATCTTGTTGTTATTATCAGTAAACATACAATGTTTTGCTTTATGACCCGATGTTTCAGGTTGTTGTTGTGTTATTATCAGTAAAGATACACTGTTCATCTTGTTGTTTCATGTTGTTATTATCAGTAAACATAGTGTTTTGTTTCATGACCCAATGTTTCGTGTTGTGTTATTATCAGTAAAAATACAGTTTTTTGTTTCATGACCCAATGTTTCCGTGGGGGGGTTTGGGGGGGTTTAGGGTGTTGTGTTATTATCAGTAAAGATACAGTTTTGTTTCATGACCCGATGTTTCGTGTTGTGTGTTGTGCAGAATCCAAGATGGTGGCAGAGTCAGCTGACCTGGAGGACTGGCTGGACAGCGTACTGGATGACTGACATGACACATGACTGACAAATGACTGACATGACAGATGACTGACATGATAGATGGCTGACATGGCATATGACTGACATGATACATGACTGACATGGCACATGACTGACATATGACTGACATGACTGGCATATGACTGATGTGACACCTGACTGACACCTGACTGAAATGACATGACTGACATATGACATGACTGACATGGCAGATGACTGATGACTGACACATGACTCACATGACTGATGACTAACAGATGACTGATAGGTGACTGACAGATGACTCCTAGATGACTGACAGATGACTGATGACTAACAGGTGACTGGCAGATGACTAACAGATGACGGACAGATGACTGACATGGCAGATGACTAACAGATGACTGACAGCTGACTGACAGATGACTAACAGATGACTGACAGATGACTAACAAATGACTAACAGATGACTGACTGATGACTAACAGATGACTGATAGATGACTAACATGACTGACAGATGACTAACAGATGACTGACAGCTGACCTGGAGGACTGGCGTGACTGTGTGCTGGATGACTGACAGATGACTGACATGACAGATGACTGACATATGGCATGACTGACATGACAGATGACTTACATGACAGGTGACTGACAGATGACCTGGAGGATTCGCTACTGCAACACTTGCTCTTGGAGCTTGGTTTCCACAAACACTATCCATAATTATTATCTACTGCATGCAACACTTGGAGCTTGGTTTCCACAAACACTATCCATATTATCTACTGCAATACTTGGAGCTTGGTTTCCACAAACAATATCCATAATTATTATCTACTGCATGCAACACTTGGAGCTTGGTTTCCACAAACACTATCCATATTATCTACTGCAACACTTGCTCTTGGAGCTTGGTTTCCACAAACACTATCCATATTATCTACTGCAACACTTTGAGCTTGGTTTCCACAAACACTATCCATATTATCTACTGCAACACTTTGAGCTTGGTTTCCACAAACACTATCCATAATTATTATCTACTGCATGCACTTGCTCTTGGAGCTTGGTTTCCACAAACACTATCCATATTATCTACTGCAACACTTTGAGCTTGGTTTCCACAAACACTATCCATATTATCTACTGCAACACTTGCTCTTGGAGCTTGGTTTCCACAAACACTATCCATAATTATTATCTACTGCATGCAATACTTGGAGCTTGGTTTCCACAAACAATATCCATAATTATTATCTACTGCATGCAACACTTGGAGCTTGGTTTCCACAAACACTATCCATATTATCTACTGCAACACTTGGAGCTTGTTTCCACAAACTATCCATATTATCTACTGCAACACTTTGAGCTTGGTTTCCACAAACACTATCCATATTATCTACTGCAACACTTTGAGCTTGGTTTCCACAAACACTATCCATATTATCTACTGCAATGCAACTTTTGGAGCTTGGTTTCCACAAACACTATCCATATTATCTACTGCATGCAACACTTGGAGCTTGGTTTCCACAAACCACTATGCCATATTATCTACTGCAACACTTGCTCTTGGAGCTTGGTTTCCACAAACACTATCCATAATTATTATCTACTGCATGCAATACTTGGAGCTTGGTTTCCACAAACACTATCCATATTATCTACTGCAATGCAACACTTGGAGCTTGGTTTCCACAAACACTATCCATATTATCTACTGCAACACTTGCTGTTGGAGCTTGGTTTCCACAAACACTATAGGAATGGCCTGAGATTTTATATTGTGTTTTTCCCGGGCCCCTTAAGTATAGCATGTGTTTTGAAATGTATTATGTTAGACAGAGAGAGGAAGGAAGGAGAGAGACAGGAATGGAGAGAGAGAAAGAAAGATGTTGTGTCTTGTGTGATAGCTTGCCAATGATAAGAGAAAGCTAGCATGTGTTTTGAATGTATTATGTAGACAGAGAGAGGAAAGGAAGAGAGACAGGATGGAGAGAGAGAGAAAGAAAGATGTTGTGTCTTGTTGTATAAGCTTGCCAATGATTAAGAAGAAAGCTAGCATGTACAGGCCTGAAGTGTCTGATGGTCAGGAGTGACGCTGCATTTAGATTTTTGTCCTAAGACGACGTGCCTTCAACAGTTACTGTGTGGACACAACTTTATGTCCACTTTTTGCATTCGTGTACATGTGTCATTGTCTACAGTGTCCACTTTTGCATTGTGTACATTGTGTCCACTTTTGCATTGTGTACATGTGTCATTGTCTACATGTGTCCACTTTGCACTGTATACATGTGTCACTTTTGGCATGTGTACATGTGTCATTGTCTACATGTGTCCACTTTTGCATTGTGTACATGTGGTCATTGTCGTAATGTGTCCCACTTTTGCATTGTGTACATGTGTCCACTTTTTGCATTGTGTACATGTGTCGATGTACATGTGGTCAACTTTTGCATTGTCTACATGTGTCCACTTTTGCATTGTGTACATGTGTCATTGTGTACAGTGTCCACTGGCCATTGTGTACATGTGTCCACTTTTGCATGTTTACATGTGTCATTGTTGTACATTAGTGTCCCACTTTTGCATGGTGTTACATGTGTCCCTTTGCATTGTGTACATGTGTCATTGTCAACATGTGTCATTGTCTCACATGTGCCAATTTTGCACTGTGTACATGTGTCATTGTCTACATTTGTGTCCACTTTTGCACTGTGACATGGTCCACTTTTGCATTGTGTACATGTGTCATTGCTAATGTTATTGTCTACATGTGTCCACTTTTGCACTGTCTACCTGTGTCCACTTTTGCACGTGTAAATGTGTCCACTTTTGCATTGTGATACATGTGTCATTGTCTTACATGTGTCATGCTACATGTGTCATTGTCTAATGTACATGTGTCCACGTTTGCATGTCTACATGTGTCATTGTCCGACATTGTCCACTTTTTGATGTATACATGTTGTCATTTTGTGAACATTGTGTCCATCGTTGCATTGTTACATGTGTCATTCATTGTGTACATGTGTCAGTTTTGCAGGTCTACATGTGTCATTGTGTATATTTGTCATTGTCTACATGTGCATGTGTACATGTTGTCATTGTGTACATGTGTCCACTTGTTGCTGAGAGAGAGAGAGTACCCGTCATTGTGTTCATGTGTCATTGAGAGAGAGTACCTTCATTGTGTTCATGGGTACACTGAGAGAGCAGTACAATTCATTGTGTTTCAGTGTCCACTGAGAGAGAGAGTACCCTTTCATTGCTGTACATGTGTCCACTGAGAGAGAGAACGTTACCCCTTCATTGTGTTCATGTGTCCATGAGAGAGAGTACCCTTCATGTGTTCATGTTGTCCACTGAGAGAGAGAGTACCCTTCATTGTGTTCAGTGTCCACTGAGAGAGAGAGTATCCTTCATTGTGGACATGGTCCACTGGAGAGAGAGCGTACCCCTCATGGTGTTCCTGTGTCCACTGAGAGAGAGAGTACCCATTCATTGGTTCATGTGTCCACCTGAGAGAGGAGTACCCTTCATTGTGTTCATGTGTCCGAGGAGAGAGAGTACCCTCATTGTGTCATGTGTCATGAGAGAGAGTACCCTTCATTGCGTTCATGTGTCACTGAGAGAGTACCCTTATTGTGTTAAT
The DNA here is from genome assembly GCA_017654935.2 of Phymorhynchus buccinoides. NCBI lineage: Eukaryota > Metazoa > Mollusca > Gastropoda > Neogastropoda > Raphitomidae > Phymorhynchus > Phymorhynchus buccinoides. Next base: position 69,951 of record JAGGCT020004145.1, read on the forward strand.
GTGTCCAATGAGAGAGAGAGTATCCTCATGTGGTACATGTGTCCACTGAGAGAGAGTATCCTTCATTGTGCCATGTGGTCCACCTCGAGAGAGAGAGTACCCTTCATTGTGTACATGTGCACTGAGAGAGAGAGTATCATTCATTGTGTACATGTGTCCATCTGAGCGAGAGAGTACCCTTCATTGTGTACATGTTTCCACTGAGAGAGAGAGTATCCTTCATTGTGTAAGGTGTCCACTGGAGAGGAGAGTACCCTTCATTGTGTTCATGTGTCCACTGAGGAGTTACCCTTCATTGGTTTCATGTGGTCCACTGAGAGAGAGAGTACCCTTCATGTGTTCATGTGTCCACTGAGAGAGAAGAGTAACCTTCATTGTGTACATGTTGTCAATGAGAAGAGAGAGTATCCTTCATTGTGTACATGTGTCCACTGAGAGAGAGAGAGTACCCTCATGCTTTTCACGTGTCCCCTGAGAGAGATTACCCTTCATTTGGTACAGTGTCCTCCACTGAGAGGGTAATCCTTCATTGGTACCATGTGCCACTGAGAGAGAGAGTATCCTTCATTAGTACATGTGTCCACTGAGAGAGAGAAGAGTACCCTTCATTGTGGTACATGTTGTCACGAGAGAGAGGACCTTCATTTTTGTACATGTGTCCCACTGAGAGAGAGTATCCTTCATGCTGTACATGTGTCCACTGAGAGAGAGATTACCTTCATTGGATACATGTGTCAATTGAGAGAGGTATCCTGCATTGTGTACATGTGTCCACTGAGAGAGGAGTACCCTGCATGTGTTCATGTGTCCACTGAGATGGAGAGTACCCTTCATTGTGTACATGTGTCCACTGAGAGAGGAGTATCCTTCATTGTGTACATGTGTCCATAGAGAGAGAGTACCTTCATTGTTGTTCATTGTGTTCCATGAGAGTAGAGAGTACCCCTTCATTTGTACATGTGTCCACTGAGAGAGAGGAGTATCCTTCAGGTGTGTATGTGTCCACTGATAGAGAGTATCCTTCATTGTGTTCATGTGTCCACTGAGAGAGAGAGTATCATCATTGTGTACATGTGTCCACTGAGAGAGAGAGTATCTTCCTTGTGTACATCGTGTCCACTGAGAAGAGTATCCTCATTGTGGTACATGTGTCCACTGAGAGGAGAGTATCCTTCATTTGTACATGTGTTTCACTGAGAGAGAGTATCCTTCATTGTTTACATGTGTCCACTGAGAGAGAGCGTATCCTTCATTGGTAAACCAAATTTTTTTTGGTGTCCACTGAGAGAGAGAGAGTACCCCTCCATGTTTTCATGGTCACTGGAGAGAGAGTAACCCTTCATTGTGTTCATGTGTCCACTGAGAGAGAGGTATCTTCATTGTGTACATGTGTCACTGAGAGAGACGAGAGTACCCTCCCTTCATTGTGTTCATGTGTCCACTGAGACGAGAGTATCCTTCATTGATGTTCATGTGTCCACTGAGGAGGAGTACCTTCATTGGTGTTCATGTGTCCACTGAGAGAGAGTATACTTCATTGTGTACATGTGTCCACTGAGAGAGACGGTTACCCTTCATTGTGTACAGTGTCAACTGAAGAGAGAGAGTACCCTGTCATACTGTGTACATGTGTCCACTGAGAGAGAGTACCCTTCATTGTGTTCATGTGTCCACTGAGAGAGGGAGATGTACCCTCATTGTGTACATTGTCCAATGAGAGAGATTCGTAACCCTTCATTGTGTTCATGTGGTCCACTGAGAGAGAGAGTAACCTTCATTGTGTTCATGTGTCCACTGAGAGAGAGAGTCACTTCATTGTGTTCTGTGTCCAATGAGAGAGAGAGTACCCTTCATTGCCTGTTCATGTGTCCACTGAGAGAGAGAGTTACCCTCATGTGTTCATGTGTCCACAGAGAGAGAGTACCCTTCATTGTGTTATTGTGTCCACGAGAGAGAGAGAGTACCCCTTCATTGTGTTCATGTGTCCACTGAGAGAGAGGGAGTTACCCTTCATTGTGTACATGTGTCCACTGAGAGAGAGAGTGAGAGTACCCTTCATGTGTTCATTGTGCACGGAGAGGAGAGTACCCTTTCATTGTGTTCATGTGTCCACTGAGAGAGAGAGAACCTTCATTGTGTCCATGTGTCCACTGAGAGAGTATCTCATTGTTGACATGTGTCCACTGAGAGAGAGGAGTACCCTTCATTGGTTCATGTGTCCACTGAGAGAGTACCCATCATTGTGGTCATGGTCCAACTGAGAGGAGTATCTTCATGTCTTCATCGTGTCCACTGAGAGAGAGAGGATCCTTCATTAGGTTCATGTGTCCACTGAGAGAGAGAGTACCCTCATTGTGTTCATGTGTTCCACTGAGAGAGTATCCTTCATGTCTTCAGGTGTCCACTGAGAGAGAGAGTATCCTTCATTGTGCACTTGTGCATGAGAGAGAGACCCTCATTGGGTCTCTTACCAACAAAGTAAGAGGCGTTTTTTGGTAACACACACTCACCCCTCACTTTCCCCATCCCTTCTTCTCCCACCCAAACCAGTTGTTTGTTTTCCAAAACTTTTGCCATGATGATCGCATTACTAACTGTCTCCACCCCCCACCTTCCACACCTCTTTCAAATTTGTTTTTTCTTTTCTGCTGAATGTGTTCACAAATACAGGCCTTGCTCTTTAGGTTTCAAGTTAACTGTATCGTTCAAGGATTGGATTGTAGCAGGGGATGTATTGTTTTTTTCTGAATTGTGTCACAAATACATGCCTTGCTCTTTAGTTTCAAGTTAACTTGTATCGTTCAAGGTTGGATTGTAGAGGGTATGTATTGTTTTTTTTGCTCCTTATGTTATCTTTTCTGTTTGCTGTTTTTTGGGTCACTATGTTAATAAAGGGCGCCATAAAATATCCAATATCCACTATCCAAACACATTACGTCATTGGGTGGAATATGTGGTCATTCCATGTAGTTATCTGCAGGACCGGATGGAGGGAGTGTGCTTTGCGTGCACACCCCTCCCGCCCCTGATATTATCATAAGTCAAAGTGAAACTTTGGTACAATTCTCTTATAACTCTGACCAGAGATCACAGGAGATCAAACAAAACAGCTAGTTGAAACACCTGAACGGCTTACCCTTAATTATCTCAACATGCCTATTTTGCCTTAGGAAAATGAAGCTCACCCAATGAACCATTAAGAAAATCACTCGAAAAGTAAGTAATCCGGTCCCTGATATGCAAGTGCGTGTGGTGTGTGTGTGTCGTGTGTGTGTATGTATGTGTGTGTGCGCATGGGGCCGTGTGTGGTGTGTGTGTGTGTGTGTGTGGTGGGGCCACGGGCATATGTACGGTTCATATTAGCACGGCAGACTACTAGGGACATCAGAAAGTGCAGGACTGGTGCTAACAGAGACCCAGAGAAGATGCACTGGACCTCCATCCCAAAAAGCCCAAGAGCAGACCCATCCCCAGCCCGGGGAAAATCTTCGCTGTGTTACTTGGGGAGTGGGCCACACCCGAAGCAAAACAGATACAAAACATCTGGGGGCACTTGCTTGCATCTTCACTGAGAACCATTGAGACACAATACTAGGACACCCAGTGAAAAGGTCTGTGGGTTACCACTCCGTATTTCATCACTGCAGAGCCCACCAGCAAAACCACAAATACCAAGAAGCCTATTGTGCATTCAAACATTGACCACATAGGACAGGCAAGACCTGACAAAGACCCAGACTGTCGCCTTAGGGTCTTATAATATTATGTCTCAAAAATATTCCCGGGAAAAATGTAATGTTAGGTCTTTACCTAGTATAAGCGTGTCCCAAGGACGGAAAGTCTTTTTGTTTTTGGCAGCCAAATCAAAACAAGCTAGGAAAAGTTGTAGTAGGTAATATAATGCATATCAAATAAAATAAAATAAATCATCTTACTCGTTATTCTTCGCCCATTGTCAATCTGCAGACAGACAGCAAAAGTAGAAAGGAAGAACACCGTGGACCTTCATTGTTAGCCACTCCCATTGGGCCTGGCAGCATGTGTAGTCAGCATTGAGCTAGCCTATAGGCTAGTGTTAGTTCAGTGACAGAGGGCACTACGGTTAAAGCGTAACCAGATTCGCTCCACCTCGCAATTTTGTCCAATGTACGCCACGGTTATCATTTTGAAACTGTTATCTATCTTAAGAGATAATGAATGCACATACATGTTGTAAAACCCTAAAAGGAGAATCACAATGATAAAAATGTGGATTTATTAGCTATTCAATATAATTAAGTTGTATGTGGATCATCAGCTTACCAGGGTTAAAGTGGGAACGAATTGGAACAGTCTACTATACGATATAATAAAGCCAAGGAAAACAATACAATCCAATTTGAACATAGCAATACCAATCAAGATCCGTGTCCAAAAACAAGCCATATAAACAAAACACAAACGAAGCAAGAAAGAAATACAAAAATCACAAACCCAAACAAATGCAATATAAACAAAAGCAAGCAAGCCAACAACAATTGAAGTCACGTGTGATGAAAAAGTAAATGCCAAACACTATGAGAAAGCAAGATAGCAAGCGTATTCAAGTACATGTTCACTAAGCAATGCAAAATAAACAACCAGCAGAATGTGCAAGTATCTGCGGCGCTCTGCTTGGGACGTACTTTCTTAAATTCAAGGCTAGACCGTATTGCTCTTCATGCTCGTGATGTCATCTTTATTTATAGAGCGCCTTGTAGCCACATCAAGGCTAGACCCGTAACTCTTCATGCTGGTGAATGTCATCTTTATTTATAGAGAGCCTTTGTAGCCACATCAAGGCTAGACCGTAGTACTCTTCATGCTCGGTGAATGTCATCTTTATTTATAGAGAGCCTTTTTAGCCACATCAAGGCTAGACCCCGGTATAGTACTCTCATTGCTTGGTGAATGTTCATCTTTATTTATAGAGAGCTGTAGAGCCTACATCAAGGCTAGACCGTAGACTCTTCATGCCTCGGTGCATGTCATCTTATTTATAGGAAGCCTTTGTAGCCACATCAAAGGGCTAGACCCGTAGTACTCTTCATGCTCGGTTGAATGTCATCTTTATATAGAAGAGGCCTTTCGTGGCAAACCACGGTTGGTCATATGCACTCCAACCGTGAGCGTTCTAGGCCCAACTCTCTCACTTGTTCACACAACTGCACAGCACTGACTGCAAAATAGCGTACTGACTTGACATTTCACTGTGCACACAACTGCGCAGCACTGACTGCAATGAGGTTACTGCACTGACACTTTCATGTTCACACAACTGCACAGCACTTGACTGCAATAAGCGCACTGCACTTGGACACTTTCACTCGTTCGCACAATGCACCGCACTTGACTGCAATGAGCGCATGCATTTGATACTTGCATCGTTCACATAAATGCACAGCACTTGACTGCCAATGAGCGTTATACTGCACTGACACTTCACTCGTTACACAACGCACAGCACTTGACAACAATGAGCTTATGCATTTGACACTTTCACTGTTCACACAATCGCCCAACAAGTAATAGACTGCAAATAGCGTTACTGCGCTGGACACTTCAAACAACTGCACAGCAGCAGTGTCACATAACTGCAACAGCACTTAACTGCAATGAGCGTACTGTCACTTCACACTTCACCATACACACAAATGCACACAGCACTTGACTGCAAGTGAGCAAAACCACATCACTGTGCATATGTCAGTAGGCACGTTTTGAAACATCTCTATAGTAATCCCCCACTAACTGTGTCGGCACTGATCATAGACATCTCTATGTCACTAGTAATCCCCATCACTGTGTAGCATGATAATAACATCTCTATGTCACCCTGTAATCCCCCATCACTCACTGTTGTAGCACTGATCATAGACATCTCTATGTCCCTAGTAACCCACCCCATCACGCACTGTGTAGCACTGACATAGACATCTCTATGTCCCTAGTAATCCCCCACACGTGTAGCAGTTGATCATAGAAATTTATGTCCAGTAATCACCATTCACTCGCTGTGTGAAGCACTGATCAAGACCATCTCTATGTCCCTAGTAATCCCCATCACTGTGTAGGCACTGATCATAGACATACTCTATGTCCTAGTAACCCCCATCCGTGTAGCATGACATAGGACATCTCTATGTCCCTAGTAATCCCCCATCACTGTGTAGCACTGATCATAGACATTCTCTATGTCCCTAGTAATCCCCATCACTGTGTAGCACTGATCATAGACATATCTATGTCCCTAGTAATCCCCCATCACTGTGTAGCACTGATCTATAGACATCGCTATGTCCCAGTAATCCCCATCACTGTGTAGCCACTGACATAAGCATATCTATGTCCCTAGTAATCCCCATCATGTGTGTAGCAATGATCATTCAGACATCTCTATGTCCCGGTAATCACCATCACTCGACTGTGTAGCACTGATCATAGAACATCTCTATGCCCTAGTAATTCCCCATCACTCGCTGTGTTGTAGCCACTGATCATAGACATCTCTATGTCCCTAGTAATTCACCCTCACTCGCGGTGTAGCCCGGATCATAAGACATCCTCTAAGTCCCTAGTAATCCACACACCACTGTTGTAGCACTGATCATTAGAAATCTCTATGTCCCTAGTAACCCATCACTGTGTAGCATGATCATAGACATCTCTATGTCCTAGTTAATCACCCTCCACTCGCTGTGTAAGCAATGATCAATAGAATCTCTATGTCCCTAGTAATCCCATCACTCGCTGTGTAGCACTGATTCCTAGACATCTTCTATGTCCCTAGTTAAAGACCATCACTGTGTAGCACTGATCATAGACAATCTGTATGTCCCTAGTAATCCCCCATCAATGTGTTAGCACGAATAATAGACATCTGTAGGTCCCTAGTAATCACCATCACTCACGTGTAGCATGATCATAGACATCTGTATGTCCCTAGTAATCCCCATCACTCGCGTGTAGCACTGATCATAGACATCTGTTATGACCTAGTAATCCCTATCACTGGTAGCACTGATCATAGACATCTGTATGTACCTCGTAATCCCCATCACTGTGATAGCACTGATCATAGACATCTGTATGTCCCTTAGTAATCCCCCATCACTGTGTAGCCAGTGATCAAGGGACCATCTCTGTCCATAGTAATCCCCATCACTCACTGTGTAGCAGTGATCATAGACATCTCTATGTCCATAGTAATCCCCCATCACTCACTGTGTAGCAGTGATCATAGACATCTTATTGTTACCTAGTAATCCATCACTGTGTAGCACTGATCATAGACATCTCTATGTCCCTAGTAATCCCCCATCACGACACTGTGTAGCACTGATCATAGAAATCTCTATGTCCCTAGTAAACCCCATCACTGTGTAGCACTTGATCATAGGACATCTCTATGTCCCTAGTAATCCCCATCACTCACTGGTGTAGCACTGATTAATAGAATCTCTAGTCCCTGTAATCCCCCATCACTGTGTGCACCGATCCTAGACATCTATTATGTCCCTAGTAACACCCATCACCCTGTGTAAGCCACTGACATAGACAATCTCTATAGTCCCTAGTAATCCACCCATCAACTCACTGTATAGCAGTGGATCATAGACATCTCTATGTCCCTAGTAATCCCCATCACTGTGTAGCACTGATCATAGACATCTCTATGCACTAGAATCCCCATCACTGTGTTAGCACTGATCATAGGACATTCTCTAGTCCCTGGTAATCCCCCATCACTCACGTGTAGCACTGATCATAGACATCTGTAGTCCCTAGTTAATCACCATCACTCACTGTGTAGCATCTGATCATTAGAACATCTCATGCTCCCTAGTAATCACTCATCACTCACTGTGTTAGCAATGATCATAGAAATCTCTATGTCCCTAGTAAACCACCCAATTCACTTACTGTGTAGGCATGATCATAGACATTCTCTATGTCCCTAGTAATCCCCCATCACTGTGTAGCAGTGATCCATAGACATCCTATAGTCCCTAGAATCACCATCACTCGCTGTGAGCACTGATCCATAACATCTCTTGTCCCTAGTAATCCCCATCACTGTGTAGCAACTGATCATAGACATCTCTATGTCCATAGTAATCCCCAATCACTGCGTAGCACTGATCATAGACATCTCTATGTTCCCTAGTAATCCCCCATCACTGTGTAGTCACTGATCATAGGACATCTCTATGTCCTAGTAATCCCATCACTGTGTAGCCAATGAATCAAGACATCTCTATGTCCCTAGTAAAAAAAAAAAATCCCCCATCACTGTGTAGCACTGATCATAGGGACATCTCATAGTCCCTAGTAATCCCCATCACTGTGTAGCACTGATCATAGACATCCTATGTCCTAGTAATCCCCATCACTGTGTAGCATGATCATAGACATCTCTATGTACCCCTGGTAATCACCATCACTCGTGTGTAGCACTGATCATAGAATCTCTATGTCCCTAGTAATTCCCCAATCACTCGCTGGTGTAGCACTGATCATAGACATCTTTTTTCTATGTCCCTAGTAATCCCCACCACTCGCGTGTGTAGTGTAAGCACCTGATCATGACATCTCTATGTCCCCCTAGTAATCACCATCACCACTGTGTAGCACTTGATCATAGACATCTCTATGTCCCTAGTAATCCCCCATCACTGTGTAGCACTGATCATAGGAACATCTCTATCGTCCCTAGTATGACATCACTGTGTAGCATGATCATGGACTCTGGTAGTCCTAGTAATCCCCATCACTGTGTAGCACTGATCATAGACATCTGTATGTCCCTAGTAATCACTCCAGATCCTCATGTTTGTAGCACTGATCATAGACATCTGTATGTCCCTAGTAATCCCATCACTCGCTGTGTAGCACTGATCATAGACATATGTAGTACCTAGTAATCCCCATTTCACTAGTGTAGCACTAGATCATAGACATCTGTATGTACCTTAGTAACTCCATCACGGGTAGCACTGATCATAGACATCTGTATGTCCCCTTTAGGTTTTTAATCCCCATCACTGTGTAGCAGTGATCATAGACATCTCTTGTCCCTAGAAGTCCCCCATCTACTGCGTAAAGCATGATCATAGACATCTATATGTTCCCTAGGTAATCCCACATCATTGTCCGTAGTATGATCATAGGACATCTCTATGTCCTAGTAATCCCCCATCATCACTTGTGGTGTAGCACTGAGATAAAATTCAGTCTCTATTGTCACTCTATCAACACAATGTGCTAGCCACTGATTTATAGACATCTACTATGTTGCTCTCAGTAAACACCCAAGCACTTGGTGGTAGCACTGATCATATACATCTCTATGTCCCTAGTAATCCCCAATCACTGTGTAGCACTGATCATAGACAACTCTATGTCCCTAGTAATTTTCCCTCCATTCACCGTTTGTGTATTCTCTGTGCCATTTCACTTCTGGTGGGGGGGGGCGTAGCCATTCTGTGTGCGTGCATGTTATTAGAAGCACATGTCGTGTCTGAATGTGCCTCTATATTGTATAGTTAAATGCACCGGGCATCCACTTTTATGTGTGTAGTCAGCTAATCATAGACATGCTCGGGGTGTTGTGTTCGTCTTGGCGGTATCACCATCACTTTTGTGGTGCTCTAGTTGCGGGCTGTTTAGCACTGGATCTGATATGACAGTGCTTCTATGTCTCCCTTAGTAAGTCCCCATCACTCGCTGTGTAGCGCTGATGGTAGACATCTCTCTGTCCCTAGTGATGACCATGAACCTGTGTAGCACTGATCATAGACATCTGTATGTCCCTAGTAATCTTCCATCCCTGTGTAGCACTGATCATCGACATCTGTATGTCCCTAGTCATCACCATCACTCGCTGTGTAGCACTGATCATAGACATCTGTATGTCCCTAGTAATCACCAGCACTCGCTGTGGCAGCACCTTATTCATAGACATCTGTATAATACCTAGTAATCCCCATCACTGTGTACAGCACTGATCATAGACATCTGTATGTACCTATATAATCCCCATCACTGTATAGTCACTGAGTCATAGTACATCTGTATGTCCCGCTCGTAATCACATCACTCACCTGTGTAGGGCGACTGTGATCATATAGACATTCTCTATTTCTCTAGTAATCCCCCATCACTCACTGTGTAGCAGTGATCATAGACATCTCTATGTCCCTAGTAAATGACCATCACTGTGTAGCAGTGATCATAGACATCTCTATGTCCCTAGTAATCACCCATCACTGTGTAGCACTGATCATAGACACCTGTATGTCCCTAGTAATCCACCATCACTCACTGTGTAGCACTCATCATATACATCTCTATGTCCCTAGTAATCCCCAATCACTGTGTAGCACTGATCATAGACACCTCTATGTATCTAGTAATCACCCATCACTGTGTAGCACTGATCATATACATCTCTATGTCCCTAGTAATCCCCATCACTCACTGTGTAGCACTGATCATTAGATGACTCTATGTCCCTCGTAATCCCCCATCACTGTGTAGCACTTTTCCCTAGGACATCTCTATGTCCCTAGTAATCCCCATCACTCGCTGTGTAGGCAGATGATCTATAAGACATCTCTATGTCTCTAGTAATTCGCCCCATCACTCACTGTGTAGACAAGTGATCATAGACATCTACTAATGTCCCTATGTAATCCCCATCACTCACTGTGTTAGCACTGTATCTATAGACAATCTCTATGTCCCCTAGTAATCCCCATGCACTGTGTAGCACTGATCAATAATGGACCATCTCTATGTCCCTGGTAATCCCCCATCACGTCATCTGTGTAGCACTGTGTATCATTAGTACATCTGTATGTTCCCTAGTAATCACCATCCGTCACTGTCTAGCACTGATCATAGACATCCTCTATGTCCCCTAGTAATCACCCATCACTCACTGTGTAGCACTGATCATAGACACCTCTATGTCACTAGTAATCACCATCACTCGCTGTGTAGCACTGATCCTAGACATCTCTATGTCCCTAGTAATCACCCATCACTCACTGTGTAGCACTGATCATATGATCGATCTCTATGTCCCTAGTAATCCCCAACTCACTGTGTAGCACCCATCACAGACACCTCTCTGTCCCTAGTAGGCACTGATCACTGTTTATACACTGATCTCTAGAATGTCTCTATGTCCCTAGTCATCTCCATCACTCACTGTGTCGCGTAGTCAGGTGATCACTAGTCATCTCTATGTCCCTGGTAATCACCCATCACTCGCTGTGTAGCACGGATGCATAGACATCTCTATGTCCCTATGTAATCCCCTATCACTGCGTAGGGACTGAGTCATAGACATCTTCTATGTCTCTGGTAATGCACTCATCATACTCAGCTGTTTGATAAGCACTGGAGGGAGTATCATGTGAGAACATCTGGTATTGTCGCCTAGTAGATCACCATCCCTCACTGTGTAGCAATGATCATAGACATCTCTATGTCCCTAGTAACCACCCATCACTCACTGTGTAGCACTGATCATATACATCTCTATGTCCCTAGTAATCCCCAATCACTGTCTCGCCCTAATATTATCAAAAATCACCCATCATGTTACATAGTTACTGCACCGCCATTACACTGTGGTCGCATTGATCAATAGACATCTCATATGTCACCTATAATCCCCTGATCAGCGGCACTGTGTGTATCAGTGAGCATAGACATCCTCATGTCCGCTAGTAATCCCCCATCACTGTCTATCCCTGGAGCTAGACTCGCTAGGTCCCTATTATCCGCATCACTGTGTGCAACTGATCTAAGACTCTCTCATGTCACTGGTAATACCCCATCACTCTGTGTAGCACTGATCATTAGACATCTGTATGTCCGCTAATTATCACTCATCACTCACTGTGGTGCAGCACTTGATCATAGAGCTATCCTATGTTCCTCTATGTCCCTATTCACCGCATCACTCTACAATGTGTAGCAACGGATCATAGATATCTCTATCGTCCCTAGTAATCCCCCATACATTGTTTATGCAACTAGATCTGTAGACAATCTCCTATTTCCCTAGTAATCACCCATCACTCACTGTGTAGCACTGATCATAGACATCTCTATGTCCCTAGTAATCACCATCACTCGCTGTTTATGACTGATCATAGACATCTCTATGTCCCTGGTAATCACCATCACTCGCTGTGTAGCACTGATTATAGACATCTCTATTGTCCATAGTAATCCCCCTCACTGTCGTAGCTCTGATCATAGACATCTCTATGTCCCTAGTAATCCCCATCACTCACTGTGTAGCACTGATCATATATATCTCTATGTCCCTAGTAATCCCCCATCACTCATTGTGTAGCACTGATCATAGATATCTCTATGTCCCTAGTAATCCCCCACCATTGTGTAGCACTGATCATAGATATCTCTATGTCCCTAGTAATCACCCATAAAACGTAGTAGCACTGATCATAGACACCTCTATGTATCTAGTAATCCCCCATCACTCACTGCGTAGCACTGATCATATACATCTCTATGTCACTAGTAATCACCATCACTCACTGTGTAGCACTGATCATAGACATCTCTATGTCACTAGTAATCACCATCACTCATTGTGTAGCACTGATCATAGATATCTCTATGTCACTAGTAATCACCATCACTCATTGTGTAGCACTGATCATAGATATCTCTATGTCACTAGTAATCACCCATCACTCGCTGTGTAGCACTGATCATAGACATCTGTATGTCCATAGTAATCACACCATCACTCGCTGTGTAGCACTGATCATAGACATCTCTATGTCACTAGTAATCACCATCACTCGCTGTGTAGCACTGATCATAGACATCTCTATGTCACTAGTAATCACCATCACTCGCTGTGTAGCACTGATCATAGACATCTCTATGTCCCTAGTAACCACCCATCACTCACTGTGTAGCACTGATCATATACATCTCTATGTCCCTAGTAATCCTCACAGAACCATCACATTTCCACTTCCCCTCGCTGTGTAGCACGGATCATATACATTCTATGATGGTCCCTAGTAATATATCTTATATCTAGGTAATCACCCATATATTATTCTATGTCCCTTAGTATCCCCCATCACTGTGTAGCACTGATCATAGACATCTTCATGTCCTAGTAATCACCATCACTCGCTGTGTAGCACTGATTAATAGGACATCTCTATTGTCCCTAGTAATCCCCCAGAACTGTGTAGCACTGAATCATAGACACTCTATGTCCTAGTAATCACCCATCACTCACTGTGTAGCATGATCATAGAAATTTCTATGTCCCTAGTAATCCCCCATCACTGTGTAGCACTGATCATAGCATCTCTATGACCCTAGTAAATCCCCCCATCACTGCGTAGCACTGATCATAGGACATCTTATGTCCCAGTAATCAACCTCACTCACTGTGTAGCACTGATCCATAGACATCTCTATGTCCCTAGTAATTCCCCATCACTCGCTGTGTAGCACTGATCAGAGACATCTCTATGTCCCTAGTAATCCCCATCACTCACTGTGTAAGCACTGATATAGACATCTCTATGTCCCTAGTAATCCCCCATCACTCACTGTGTCAGCACTGATCATAGACATCTCTATGTCCCTAGTATCCCCCATAACTCACTGTGTAGCACTGATCATAGACATCTCGATGTCCCTATAATCCCCATCACTGTGTAGCACTGATCATAGAACATCTCTATTTCCCTAGTAAATCAACCCATCATCAACTGTGTAGAACTGATCATAGACATCTGTATGGTCCTAGTAATCCCCCCATCAGTGTAGCACTGATATAGACAGCTCTAATGTCCCTAGAATCCCCCATCACTGTGTAGCACTGATCATAGACATCTCTATGTCCATAGTAATCCCCATCACTCGTGTAGCACTGGACATAGAACCTCTATGTCCATAGTAATCACCCATCACTGTGTAGCAATGATCATAGACATCTCTATGTCCCTAGTAATCCCCATCCCTGTGTAGCACTGATCATAGACATCTCTATGTCCCTAGCTAACCCCATCACTGTGTAAGCACTGATCAAGACATCTCTATGTGTCCCTAGTAATCACCCATCCACTCACTGTCGTAGCACTGATCCAGACATCTCTATGTTTTTTCTCCCCTAGTAATCCCCACACTCGCTGTGTAGCACTGAATCAAGGACATCTCTAGTGTCCCTAGTAATCCCCTAATCACCACTGTGTAGCAATGATCATAGAAATCTCTATGTCCCTAGTAATCCCCCATTCACTACTGTGTAGCACTGATGATAGACATCTCTATGTCCCTAGTCATCCCCATCACTCACTGTGTAGAGCCATGATCATAGACAATCTCTATGTCCCTAGTAAATCCCCAATCACTGTGTAGCACTGATCATAGGACATCTCTATGTCCCTAGTAATTCACCCATCACTCACTGTTGTAGCACTGATCATAGACATCTGTATGTCCCTAGTAATCCACCATCACTGTGTAGCACTGATCATAGGACATCTCTATGTCCATAGTAATCCACCCATCACTCACTGGTAGCAATGATCATAGGACATCTCTATTGTACCTAGTAATACCCATCACTCGCTGTGTAGCACGATCAATAGACATCTCTAGTCCCTAGTAATCCCCATCACTCACTGTGTAGCACTGATCATAGACCTACTCTATGTCCCTAGTAATCCCCCACCACTCACTGTGTAGCAGTGATCATAGACATCTCTATGTCCATAGGAATCCCCCATTTCCCCCCATCACGTGTTAGCACTGATTCATAGACATCCTCTATGTCCCTAGGAATTCCCCATCACTGTGTAGCAATTGATCATTAAAAGACATCTCTATGCCCTAGTAATCCCCCTTCCCCCCCATCATCACTGTGAGCAACTGATCATAGGACATCTCTATGTCCCTAGTAATCCCCCATCACTGTGTAGCACTGATCATAGACATCTCTATGTCCTAGTAATCCCCCAACCTCACTGTGTAGATGATCATAGACATCTCTATGTCCCTAGTAATTCCCCCATCACTGTGTATCAATGATCATAGACATCCTTATGTCCTAGTAATCCCCCATCGATACTGTGTAGCACTTGATCATGAAATCTCTTATGCCCTAGAATCCCCATTCACTGTGTAGCACTGATCATAGACATCCTCTATGTCCCTAGTAATCAACCATCACTCACTGCGTAGCACTGATCATAGAC
>JAGGCT020004145.1:85740-125057 GCA_017654935.2 Phymorhynchus buccinoides
GTCTATGATCAGTGCTACGCAGTGATGTGATGGGTGAATACTCGGGACATAGAGATGTCTATGATCAAGTGCTACACAGTGATGGGGCTACTAGGGACATAGAGATGTCTATGATCAGTGCTACACAGTGAGCGATGGGGATTACTAGGGGACATAGAGATGTCTATGATCAGTGCTACACAGTGATTGGGGGATTACTAGGGACATAGAGTGTCTATGGTCAGTGCTAAACAGGAGTGAGGGGGATTACTAGGGACATAGAGATGTGCTATGATCAGTGCCTACACCGGATGGGGATTTACTAGGACATAGAGATGTCTATGATCAGTGATACACAGTTTTTTTTCTTGAGTGATGGCGGGATTACTAGAGGACATAGAAGATGTCTATGATCAGTGCTACACAGTGATGGGGGATTTACTAGGACATAGAGAGGTCTATGATCAGTGCTACACAGTGAGTGGATTGGGGGATTACTCGGACATAGAGATGTCTATGATACAGTGCTACACAGTGAGTGATGGGGGATTACTAGGGACCATAGAGATGTCTATGATCATTGCTACACGTGAGTGATGGGATTACTAGGGACAGAGAGAATGTCTATGATCAGTGATACACAGCGAGTGTGGGATTACTAGCGGACATAGAGATGTCTATGATCAGGCTACACAGTGAGTGATGGGTGATTACTAGGGGTACATAGAGATGTCTAGTGATCAGTGTACACAGTGATGGGGGGATTACTAGGGACATACAGGGTCTATGATCAGTGCTACACAGTGAGTGATGGGTGATTACTAAGGGGACATAGAGATGTTCTATGATCAGTGTAACAGTGATGGGGGATTACTAGGCGACCTAGAGATGTCTATGAGCAATGCTACACAGTGAGTGATGGGGGATTACTAGGGACATAGAGATGTCTACATCAGTGCTACACAGGAGTGATGGGGGGATTACTAGGGACATAGAGATGTCCTAGATCAGTGATACACAGTGAGTGATGGGGTTACTAGGGACATAGAGATGTCTATGATCAGTGTACACAGCGAGTGAGGGGATTACTAGGGACATAAGAGATGTCTATGCTCAGTGCTACACAGTGCGGATGGGTGATTACTAGGGACATAAGAGATGTCAGAGATCAGTGCTACACAGTGATGGGGATTACTAGGGACATAGAGATGTCTATGATCAGTGCTACACAGTAATGGGGATTACTAGGACATAGGAGATGTTCTATGATCAGTGATACACACAGTGATGGGTGATTACTAGGGACATAGAGATGTCTATGATCAGTGCATACACAGTGATGGGGATTATAGGGACATAGAGATGGTCTATGCATCAGTGCTACACAGTGATGGGGGATTAATAAGGGACATAGAGATGTCTATGATCAGTGCTACACAGTGGATGGGGGATTACTAGGGACATACAGATGTCTATGATCAGTGCTACAAAGTGAGTGGATGGGTGATTACTAGGGACATAGAGAGTCTATGATCAGTGCTACACAGTGATGGGGATTACTAGGGACATAGAGATGTCTATGATCAGTGCTAACAGTGAGTGATGGGGGATTAATTAGGGAATAGAGATGTCTATGATCAGTGCTACACAGTGAGTGATGGGGGATTACTAGGGACATAGAGATGTATATGATCAGTGCTACACAGTGATGGGTGATTACTAGATACATAGAGGTGTCTATGATCAGTGCTACACAGTGATTGGGGATTACTAGGGACATAGAGATGTATATGATCAGTGCTACACAGTGATGGGTGATTACTAGATACATAGAGGTGTCTATGATCAGTGCTACACAGTGATTGGGGATTACTAGGGACATAGAGATGTATATGATCAGTGCTACACAGTGAGTGATAGGGGATTACTAGGGACATAGGGACATAGAGATGGTTCCCCCCCCCTATTGATCAAGTGCCCCTACACAGTGTGGGATTGTGAATTACTTTCTTCAAAGGGAACAAAATAGGAAATGTCCCCTATGATCATGGCTACGCAGTGGATGGGGGATTTTACTAGGGGACATCAGGGAGTCCCTTAATTGAATCAGTTGCTACAAACACAAAAGTGGGATTTTGGGGGGATTTACTCGGGAAAAAACCCCCCCCAAATAGAGTTGTTATGTGTTCCCTAATGAATTCCAAGTGCCTTAAACACATGAGGTGATAAGGGGATTACTAGGGAACATACAGATGGTCCCCTATGAAATCAGTGGGGGGCTACCCAACAAGTGGGGAAAAAATTGGTGGAACAACTTAACTAAGTGACCAAATAAGAAGACAATGTACTTATGATCCAGTGCCTACCCAGTGATGGGGAATTACTAGGGAACATAGCTTCATGTTCTATGAATTCAGTGCCTGCAACATGATAGTGGGAAATTACTATGGGAAATACATAAGAAGATGTACACCCTGCTGGAAAATTTCAGTGCTATTGCTAGTGACATGGGGAAATCTACTATCAGGGCTACAAAAAGAGATGTTTTTGTTCTATGGATCCAAGTGGCGTTTAACATCAGTTGGGATTGGGTGGGGGGGGGGATTACCTTAGGGGACATAAAGGTATGGTCCTTATGATCAGGTGGCCCTTACAACCCACAATGAAATAGGGGGAAATTACTTAACAGGGGGGACATAGAGATGAATATGTTCACCCCTACACTTTAATGATCAGTTTGCCAGATACACAGAGGTGTGATGGGGTTGGTGCTACTTAGGGAAACAATAGAGGAATGGTAGGGACACTAAAAATGATATATGGGCAGTGCTACACAGTTGACATGGGGTGGGGTTTACTATGGACATGAAGAATGTCTATGATCAGCCCCACCTTAGATCATTGGTGCTACATCAGTGACATGGTGTTTGGGATTGACCTATGGGTGAACCCCCCCCACATACGAATGTCACCCCCTTAGATTCAGTTTGCTAACACAGTTGGGGGTGTGGGTGATTACTAGAGAACCCAATACAGATCTCCCCCTAAAATGAGTCAGTGCTACCACAACAGTGAGTGAAAGGGGGTGGGACAAGTTAACCTTAGAGAACCAATTATGATTTTTGTTTTTTATGTCTATGGGAATTCCCCCCAGTGGCATATACAAACAGTGCATGGTTTTTTGGAGAGAGAGATGTCTATGATCAGAAAAACCCCAGTGTAGTAGGTGAAATTTCTAGGGACATAGAGATTGTCCATGATGGGTGCTTTACAACAGTTGATTGGGTTTGAGTGGACCTAGGGAGACAATAGGAATATGTTCCACCCCTAATGAAAAATCCAGTGGCTACAAACGTGGGAATGGGGGTGATTACTAGATACTTACTAGGTGACATAAGAGAAATCCTCCTTAAGTTCTTGGGGATGGCCCTAGGGACAGACAGATGTATAGTGATCAGAGCTACACAGTGATGGGTGATTTCCCCCCTCCATAGAGGTTTCTATGTTCAGTGCTCCAAAAGTTGTTGGGTGATTACTAGAGAAACCCCCCCCATAGAAAAGATTAGTGTTAATATGATTCAGTGGGCCGTTATACAGTTTGGAACATGGAATGGATTAAACTATGTAAAACTAGGGACCATGAAGATGTTCCCACTTTAATGAAATCAGTTCTAACACAGTGGGGAATTTGGATGATTAACTTGGAAAACACCAAAAAAGAGATGTCCCCCCACCACTTTTTTAACAAAAATTTGCTTCAGTGGGATGTACACCATCAGTGCTACACAATGGGGGGTGCTTACCTAAGGGAAAGATCGAGATATTCCCTATGATCCAGTTTTGCTTTTCCCCAACCAGATGTAGTGATTACTGGGGACATTTTTATATCTATAATCAGACCCACACAATGGTGGGGGATTACTAATGACATAGAGATGCCTGACACAGTGGAAATGGGGGTGGGGGGGTGGATTTTAACTATAGAAGACCATTAAGAGGAATTTCCTCTTTATGGATTCAGTTGCTAACCAACAGAGTGGGGGATGGGGTTGATTTACCCTTAGATTTACAGGCAGGTGTTCCCTATTGATCCCCAAGTTGCTTTACACAATGAAATTTGGGGTGAATTTTTACTCAGGGAACCAATAAAGAGAAATGTCCTAATGATCCCATTGCTGTACACAGTGGGAGTGATGGAGTGAATTAACTATGGGACATAACAGAATGTTATGTCTATGATCACTGCTACACAGTGAGTGATGGGTGATTACTAGGGCATAGAGATGGTCTAGGATCCGTGACTACACAGTGAGTGATGGGTGATTACTAGGGACATAGAGATGTCTATGATCAGTGCTACACAGTGATGTGGGATTACTAGGGACATAGAGATGTCATGATCAGTGCTACACAGTGAGTGTGGGGATTACTAGGACATAGAGATGGCTAGATCCAGTGCTACACAGTGATGGTGGATTAATAGGGCCATAGAGATGTCTATGATGAGTGCTCCCAGTGAGTTGATGGGGCGTTATAGGGACATAGAGATGTCTATTGATCAGTGCTACAACAGTGATGGGGATTACTTTTTAGGGACATAGAGATGTCTATGATCACTGCTAAACAGTGAGTGAGGAGGGATACTAGGGAACATAAGAGATGTCTATGATCACTGCCTACACAGTGAGTGATGGGGGATTACTAGGGGACATAGAAGATGCTATGATCACTGCTACACAGTGATGGGATTAATAGGGACATACAGATGTCTATGATCAGTGCGTACACAGTGATGGGGATTACTAGGTACATACAGATGTCTATGATAGTGCTACACAGTGGATGGGGATTTACTAGGACATACAGATGTCTATGATCAGCTGCTACACAGCGAGTGATGGGATTACTAGGGGACATACAGATGTCTATGATCAGTGCTACACAGTGCGTGTATGGTGTTACTAGATACATTTACAGATGTCTATGATCCCGTGCTACACAGTGATTGGGGGATTACTAGGGACATACAGATGTCTATGATCAGTGCTACACAGTGATGGTCATTACTAGGGACATAGAGATGTCTATGATCAGTGCTACACAGCGAGTGATGGGGATTACTAGGACATAGAGATGTCTATTAATCAGTGCTACAAAGCGAGTGATGGTGATTACTAGGGACTAGAGATGTCTATGATCAGTGATACACATTGATGGTGTTACTAGGGAAATAGAGATGTCTATGATCCAGTGCGACACAGTGAGTGATGGGGATTACTAGGGACATAGAGATGTCTATGATCAGTGCTACACAGTGATGGGGGATTACTAGGACATAGAGAGGTCTATGATCAGTGCTACACAGTGATGGGGATTACTATGGACATAGAGAATGTCTATGATCAGTGCTACACAGCGAGTGATGGTATACCCGGGACATAGAGATGTCTATGATCAGTGCTACACAGTGCATGGGGATTCTAGGGACATAGAGATGTCTATGATCAGTGCTACACAGTGATGGGGATTACTAGGGACATAGAGATGTCTATGATCAGTGCTACACAGGATGGGGCTTACTAGGGACATAGGATGTATATGATCGTGCTACACAGTGATGGGGGGATTACTAGGGACATAGAGATGTCTATGATCAGTGCTACACAGGATGGGGGATTACTAGGACATAGAGATGTCTATGTCAAGTGCATACAAAGTGAGTGAGGTGGATATTACTGGACATAGAGAGTCTATGATCAGTGCTACACAGTGATGCGGGGATTACTAGGGACATAGAGAATTCTATGATCAATGCCACACAGTGATGGGGGAATTACTAGGGACATAGAGATGTCTATGATCAGTGCTCACAAGCGAGTGATGGGGATTACTAGGGGACATAGAGATGTCTATGATCAGTGCTACACAGTGGTGATGCGGGGATTACTGGGACATAGAGATGTCTATGATCAGTGCTACACAGCGAGTGATGGTGATTACTAGTGACATAGAGATGTCTATGATCAGTGCTACACAGTTGACGTGATGGAGGATTACTAGGGGACATAGAGATGGTCTATGATCATGTGATACACAGTGAGTGATGGTGATTACTAGGGACATACAGATGTCTATGATCAGTGATAACAGATGAGGATGGGGATTACCAGGACATAGAGGAGTCTATGATAGTGCTACACAGTGATGGGGATTACTAGGGACATAGAGATGTTTATGATCAGTGCTACACAGTGAATGGGGATACTAGGGACATAGAGATGTGTCTTATTGAATCATGCTACACAGTGAGTGATGGGTGATTATAGGGACCTAGAGATGCTATGCACAGTGCTACACAGTGGAGTGATGGGTGATTACTAGGGACATAGAGATGTCTTGATCAGTGATACACAGTGATGGGGGATTACTAGGGACATTAGAGATGTCTATGATCAGTTGCCTACACAGTGCGTGATGGATTACTAGGGACATAGAGATGTCTATGATCAGTGCTACACAGTGATGGGGGATTACTAGGGACATAGAGATGTCTATGATCAGTGTAACAGTGAGTGATGGGGATTACTAGGGACATAGAGATGTCTATGATCAGTGCTACACATGATGGGGATTACTAGGGGAATAGAGATGTCTTGATCACTGCTACACAGTGAGTGATGGGGGATTAATAGGGACATAGGAGCTGTCTTGATCCACTGCTACACAGTGAGTGATGGGGGATTAATAGGACATGAGATGTCTATGATCGACTGCTACACAGTGATGGGGATTACTAGGGGACATACAGATGTCTATGTCAGTGCTACCATTGATGGGATTACTAGTTACATACAGGATGTCTAGATCAGTGACTACACAGGATGGGGAGTACTAGGTACATACAGAGTCTATGATCAGTGCTACACAGCGAGTGATGGGGATTACTAGGGACATACAATGTCTATGATCAGTGTACACAGTGAGTGATGGGTGATTACTAGGACATACAGATGTCTATGATCAGTGCTACACATGATGGGGATTACTAGTGACATACAGAGTCCATGATCAGTGCTACACAGTGATGGTCATTACTAGGGACATAGAGATGTCTATGATCAGTCGCTACACAGTGATGGGGGATTACTAGGGGACATAGAGATGTCTATGATTCCCCCCCAGTGCTACACAGTGAGTGAGTGGATTACTAGGGACATAGAATGTCTATGCAGTGCTACACAGCGAGTGATGGGGATACTAGGGACATAGAGATGTCTATGATCAGTGTACACAGCGAGTGATGAGGGATTACTAGGACATAGAGATGTCTATGATCAGTGCTACACAGCGAGTGATGGTGATTACCAGGGGACATAGAGATGTCTATGATCAGTGCTACACAGTGATGGGGATTACTAGGGACATAGAGATGTTCTATGATCAGTGCTACACAGTATGATGGGGATTACAGGGACATAGAGCTTCAGATCAGTGCTTACACCAGTGATGGGGATTATGGGGACATAGAGATGTCTATGATCAGTGCTACACAGTGATGGGGATTACTAGGGACATAGAGATGTCTATGATCAGTGCTACACAGTGATGGGGGATTACTAGGGACATAGGAGATGTCTATGATCAAGTGCTACACAGTGATGGGGGATTACTAGGGACTAGAGAGGTCTATGATCAGTGCTACACAAGTGGATGGGATTACTAGGGACATAGAGATGTCATGATCAGTGATACACAGCGAGTGATGGTGATACTGGGACATAGAGATGTCTATGATCCCCCCCCACTGTACCAGCAAATGATGGGGGATTACTAGGGACATAGAGATGTCTATGATCCAGTGCTACACAGTAAGTGATGGGTTGGTACATAGGGACATAGAGATGTCTATGATCAGTGCTACACAGGGGAGTGGATGAGTGATTACTAGGGGACATAGAGATGCTATGATCAGTGCTACCACAGTGGTATGATTTTGGTGATACTAGGGACATACCAGATGTCTATGATAGTTGCTACACAGTGAGTGATGGGGGATATACCAGGGACATAGAGATGTCTATGATCAGTTGCTACACAGTGATGGGGATTACTAGGGACATAAGATGTCTATGATCAGTGCTAAACAGTGATGGGGGATTACTAGGACATAGAGATGTCTATGACACTGTACACAGTGAGTGATGGGTGATACTAGGGACATAGAGATGTCTATGATCCCAGTGCTACACAGTGAGTGATGGGTGATACTAGGGACATAGAGATGTTCTATGATCAGGGCTACACAGTGATGGGGGATACTAGGGGACATAGAGATGTCTATGATCAGGGCTACACAGTGAGTGATGGGGATTACTAGGGACATAGAGATGGTCTATGATCAGTGCTACACAGTGATGGGGATTACGTAGGGACATAGAGATGTCTATGATCCCCCCCCCCCCCCCCCCCCCCCCCCAGTGCTACACAGTGAGTGAGGGGGATTACTAGGGACATAGAGATGTCTATGATCAGGCTACACAAGTGATGGGGATTACTAGGACATAGAGATGTCTATGATCACTGCTACCAGTGAGTGATGGGGTTTTTTTCTTACTAGGGACATAGAGATGTTCTATGATCACTGAACACAGTGAAGTGATGGGGATTACTAGGGAAAAGAGATGTCTAGATCACTGCTACACAGTGATGGGGATTTACTAGGGCATACAGATGGCTATGATCAGTGGTACACAGTGATGGGGATTAATAGGTACATTACAGATGTCTATATCAGGGCTACCCCCCCAAAAAAAAAAAAAAAAAAAAAACCCAAGTGATGGGGATGTACTAGTTATCATACAGATGTCTATGATCAGTGCTACAACAGAGGAGGTGATGGGGCTTACTAGGGACATAAGATGTCTATGATCAGTGATACACAGTGATGATGGGTGATTTAATAGGGACATTACAGATGTCAGGATCGGGGATAACAGTGATGGGGGAGTACTAGGGTACATACAGAGGTCTTGATCAGATGGACACAGTGATGGGCATTACTAGGACATAGAGAGTCTAGACAGTGCTAACAGCGAGTGATGGGGGGGGGGGGGGGGTGGCGGGGGGTGGGGCGGCGGATTACTAGGGACAAGAGATGTCTAATGACAGTAATACACAGCGAGTGGGATGGTGATTACTAGGGACATAGAGATAGTCTATGATCAGTGCGACACAGTGATGGGGGATGACTAGGGACATAGAGAGTCTATGATCAGTGCTACACAGTGAGTGATGGGATTACTAGGGACATAGAGATGTCTATGATCAGTGGCGAACACAGCGAGTGAGGGGGATTACTAGGACATAGAGATGCTAGATCAGTGCTACACAGCGAGTGATGGGGATGACTAGGGACAAGAGATGGTCTATGACAGCTACACAGCGAGTGATGGGTTACCAGGACATAGAGAGTTATGTCAGTGACTACACAGTGTGGGGATTACAGGGACAAGAGAGCTAGATCAAGTGCTACACAGTGATGGGAGTACTAGGGACATAGAGAGTTATGATCAGTTGCAACAGTGAGGGGGATTACTAGGGAATTAGAGATGTCTATGATCAGGCACACAGGATGGGGAACTAGGACTAGAGATGCATGACAGGGCTACACAGGATGGGGGATACAGGGGGGGGGGGGGGGGTGGGGGGGGGGGTGGCGTGGGCGGGGGGGGGGGGGGGGGTTTTTTTTGGGGGGGGGGGGGGTGGGGTTGTGCGACATAGAGATGTCTATGATCAGTGCTACACAGTGATGGGGGATTACTAGGACATAGAGATGTCTAGATCGTGCTACACAGTGATGGGGATTACAGGGACATAGAGAGGTCTATGATCAGTGCTACACAGCGAGTGATGGTGATACTAGGGACATAGAGATGTCTATGATCACTGCTACACATGATGGGGGATTACTAGGACATAGAGATGTCTATGATTAGTGCTACACAAGTGAGTGAGGGTGGTTACTAGGGCCATAGAGGATGATCTATGATCAGTGCTACCACAGTGAGGATGGGGGTTACCATGGGACATAGAGATGTATAGATCAGTGCTACACAGTGGAGGGGATTACTAGGGACATAGAGATGTCATGATCAGTGCCACACAGTGATGGGGATTACTATAGAGGATGTTTCAAAACAGTGCCTTACTGACATAGCACAGTGATGGTGGTTTATGCTCACTGCAGTAAGTGATGTGCGTGTGTGTATGGTGAAAGTGTGTGAAGTGCAGTATGCTCATTGCAGTTAAGTGCTGTGCATTATGTGACACTGCTTGCTGTGCAGTTGTTTGAAGTGTCAAAGCGCAGTACGCTATTTTGCAGTCTAGTACTGTGCTGATGTCGTGAACAGTGAAAGTGTCAAATGCAATAAGCTCATTGTGTAAGTGCTGTGCAGTTTTGTGTCCAAGTGAAAGTGTCAAGTGCAGTTTACGCTCATTGCGGTCAAGTGCTGTGCATGTATGTGAACGATGCAGTATCAAATGCAATGCGGCTGGTGGGGGAGGGGTTTTGGGGTTGGGGGGGTGGGTTTGGGGTGGGGTGGGGGTGGTTGCTTTTGGGAGCTCATTGCAGTCAATGCTGTGCAGTTGTGCGAATAGTGAAAGTGTCAAGTGCAGTGCGCTCATTGCAGTCAAGTGCTTGTGCAGTGGTGGGGAACAGTGAAAGGTCAAGTGCAGTACGCTCATTGCAGTCAAGGCTGCCGCAGTTGTGGAACAGTGAAAGTGTCAAGTGCGTACGTATTGTGCAGTCAAGTGCTGTGCAGTTGTGTGAACAGTGAGAGAGTTGGGCCAGAACGCTCACGGTTTGGAGTGAATATGACCCAACCGTGGTTTGCCACGAAAGGCTCTCATAATAAAGATGACATTCACCGAGCTGAAGAGTACTACGGGTCTAGCTGATGTGGCTACAAAGGCTCTCTATAAATAAAAGAGGGGACATTCAACGAGCATGAGGATAATACGGGTCTAGCCTTGATGATGGCTACAAAGGCCTCTATGAAATTAAAGATGACATTCACGAGCATGAAGGTACTACGGGTCTAGCCTGATGTGGTACAAAAGGCTCTCTATAAATAAAGATGCGACATTCACGAGCATGAAGAGTATCGGGGTCTAGCCTTGATGTGGCTACAAGGCTCTCTATAAATAAAGATGACATTCACGAGCATGAAGAGTTTTACTACGGTCTAGCCTTGATGTGGCTACAAAGGCTCTCTATAAATAAAGATGACATTCACCGAGCATGAAGAGCAATACGGGTCTAGCCTGAAATTTAAGAAAGTACGTCCCCAAGCAGAGCGCCGCAGATAATTGCCATTTGCTGGTCGTTTATTTTGCATTGCTTGTGACATGTCGTGGAAGTACGCTGCATCTTGCTTGTCATATGTTGGCATACTTTTTCATCACACGTGGAACTTCAATTGTTGTGCTTGCTTGCTTTGTTTATATGCATTTGTTTGGGTTGTGATTTTATGTATTTCTTCTTGCTTGTTTGTGTTTGTTTATATTGCTGTTTTATTTTGGACACGTGATCTTGAATGTATTGCGATTGTTCAAACTGATTGTATTGTTTTCCTTGCTTTCATTATATCGTATAGTTAGACTGTTCCAAATTCGTCCATTTAACTGGTAAGCTGCTGATCACATACACTTAAATTATATTGAATAAGCTAAATAAATACCACATTTTTTATCATTGATTCCTTTTAGGGTTTACAACAGTATGTGCTTCATTATCTCTAAGATAGATAAGTTTCAAAATGAGTAAACCGTGCGTATGGACAAATTGCGAGTGGACGAATCTGTGGCTACGCTTTACCGTAGGCCCTCTTTCACTGAAACTAACACTAGCCTATAGGGCTAGCTCAATGCTGACACACATGCTGCCAGGCCAAATGGGAGTGGCTACCAATGAAGGTCACGGTGTTCTTTTCTCTTTCTACTTTTGCTGTCTGTCTGCAGATGAAAGGAGAAGATAACGAGTAGACTGATTTATTCTATTTTATTGATAATGCATTATATTACTACAACTTTCCTAGCTTGTTTTGATTGGCTGCCAAAACAAAAAGACTGCTCCCGTCTTGGGGACACGCTACACTAGTAAAAGAACTAACATTTCATTTTTCCCAGGAATATTTTTGAGGACTATAAAGACCGTAAGGCGACAGTCTGGTCTTTTGTTCAGGGGGTGCATTGGTCTTGCCTGTCGATGTGGTCAATTTGAATGCAATGTTTGAATGCACAATAGCCTCTTGTAATTTGTGGTTTTGCACTGGTGAGGCTCTGCAGTGATGAAATACGGAGTGGTAACCCACAGACACTTTCACATGGGTGTCTAGTTTGTGGTCTCAATGGTTCTCGAGTGAAGAGCAAGCAAGTGCCCAGATGGTTTGTATCTGTTGCTCGGGTGTGGCCACTCCCCAAAGTAACACACACGAGTTTCCCGGGCTGGGAGGGTTCTGCTCTTGGCTTTTGGATTGGGGTCAGTGCATCTCTGGGTCTCTTTAGCACCAGTCTGCAAGTCTTTCTTGATGTCTAGTAGTCTGCGTGCTAATATGGAACCGTACATATGCCCGTGCCCCACCACCCCAACACACAACAACCACAACACGCATGCGCACAAAAAAAAACCCCCCCCCCCCCCCCCCCCCCCCCCACCCCCCCCCCCCACAATTTTTTTTTAAACCCCCACCCCCCCCCAACACACACCACACACACACACGCCCACTGCATATCAGGACCGGATTAATTACTTTTCGAAGTGATTTCTTAATTGTTTCATATGGGTGCGCTTCATTTTTCCTAAAGGCAAAATAGGCCATGTGAAGATAAGTAAGGGGTAAAGCACTTCAGGTGTTTCAAAGCTGTTTGTTTGAATCTTCTAGTGATCTCTGGATCAGAGTTATAAGAGAATTGTACCAAATGTTCACTTTGACTTATGAATAATATAAGGGGCGGGAGGGTGTGCACGCAAAGCACATCCCTCCATCCGGTCCTGCAGTACGTAATGGAATGGACAACAGTAGTTCCACCCGATGACGTACGTGTTGGATATGGATATTGGCTATTTAATGAGCCTTTATTAAATAGATACACAAGAAAAACAGCCAAAACAGAAAAAAGATAACATAAGGAGCAAAAAAAAACAATACATACCCTCTACAATCCAATCCTTGAACGATACAGTTAACTT
This sequence comes from Phymorhynchus buccinoides, assembly GCA_017654935.2. Taxonomy (NCBI): domain Eukaryota; kingdom Metazoa; phylum Mollusca; class Gastropoda; order Neogastropoda; family Raphitomidae; genus Phymorhynchus; species Phymorhynchus buccinoides. The sequence continues at coordinate 98,969 of JAGGCT020004145.1, forward strand.
GAAACTAAAGGAGCAAGGCATGTATTTGTGAACACAATTCAGAAAAAAAACAATACATCCCCCTACAATCCAATCCTTGAACGATACAGTTAACTTGAAACTAAAGAGCAACGCATGTATTTTGTGAACACAATTCAGCAGAAAAGAAAAAAAAATTGACCCAAGAGGTGTGGGAAGGTGGGGGGTGGAGACAGTGAGTATGCGATCATCAATGGCAAAAGGTTGGAAACAACAACTGGTTGGGGTGAGCAGAAGGGATGGGGAAAGTGAGGGGGTGAGGTGGGGGTTACAAAAAAACCAAGCCTCTTACATTGTGGGTAAAGGAAACACAATGAGGGTATCTCTATCATGCCAAGTGAACACAATGAAGGATACTCTCTCTCTCAGGGACACATGAAGACAATGAAGGTACTCTCTCAAGTGGACACATGAACACAATGAAGGGTACTCTCTCTCTCCAGTGGACCCATTGAACAAATGAAGGATACTCTCTCTCTCAGTGGGACACATGAAGACCAATTGAAGGATACTCTCTCAGTGGACACATGACACAATGACGGGTACTCTCTTCAGTGGACACATGAAACACAAGAAGGGGACTCTCTCTCTCAGATGGACACATCGTACACAATGAAGGATACTCTCTCAGTGGACACATGAACACAATGAAGGAATACTCTCGTCTCTCAGTGGACACATGAACACAATGAAGGGTCTCTCTCTCTCAGTGCACACATGAACACAATTGAAGGTACTCTCTCTCTCAGTGGAACCACATTACACAAATGAAGGTAACTCTCTCTCTCAGTGGACCCACTGAACAAAATTTGAGGGTACTTCTCTCTCAGTGGACACATGAACACATGAAGGGTACTTCTCTCTCTGTGGACCTATGAACACAATGAAGGTACCTCTCTCTCTCAGTGGACACATGGAAACCCCACAATGAAAGAGGGAGGGAGGAGGCGAGTGGGAGAGGAGGGGAGGCGGAGCCGGGAGGGGGAGGAGAAGGCTGGGGGAGACGGGGGGAGTGGGGCGGAGGGGGGGGGGGAGGGGGGGATGAGGGGGGGTGTGGGAGGATTCGCTGGAGGAGGAGAAGGGCGGAATGGTGGGGAGGTGGACGGAACGGGGGCGGACAGGATGGAGGGCGAGCCCGGGGGGGGAGTTGGAAGGGGGTGAGCGAGGCGGGAGAGTGTGGGGGGGCGGGTGGGGGGGGGAGGCTTGAGTGACGAGATGGGGGGGACCGGGGAGGGGTGCGTGGGGGGGGATGGGACTGGGAGAGGGCCCTGGGTGGGGGCGTAGTAAAAAATAAGATCTCATAAATACACCCCATATATGTATTTTATACCAATACTATCCGCTAACCTTCAACTAAAAATTTTATTACAACTAAAAAAATCTAACATTCATGATCTGATATACCTATAGCAATATAAATTAAATTATTATATTGGCAATATAAACAGATATATGAAATACTAAGAGAGCAAACATACTTATAGAAAATACATATGGCTGAAAAAAGCCCACATCTATAATCATTAACTCAATTATGTACAGAACAACAAAAAACATCCACAAAGCTGATCTAATCACATATTATAACATGAGTTATGTCGGTGAGAAAGGGCAGCGGGGGGTGGGAGGGGCGCGGGCGGGGGAGAGAGGGGGGAGCGAGCGCGAGGGTGGCTGGGGGGTGAGTCCGAGGAAGGGACTCTCTCTTTCAGTGGCCAAATGAACACAAGAAGGGTACTCTCTCTCTCATGTGGACACATGAACACCAATGAAGGGTACTCATCTCTCTCAGTGGACACATGACCACAATGGAAAGGGTACTATCTCTCTAGGGACACCTGTACACAATGAAGGGTACTTCTCTATCTCAGTGGACACATGAACACAATGCAAGGGTATCTCTTCAGTGGACACATGATACACAATGGGAATGTGTGGGGTACTCTCTTCTCAGTGGACAATGTACCAATGAGGGACTCTCTCTCAGTGGACACAGTACACAATGAGGATACTCTCTCTCAGTGCGGACACATGAACACAATGAAAGGATACTCTCTCTCAGTGGACACCTGAACACAATGAAGGATACTCTCTCTCATTGGACACATGAACCCAAGAAGGGTAACTACTCTCTCTCTCAGTGGACAACTGTACAACAATTAAGGATACTCTCTCTTCAGTGGACACATGAACAAATGAAGGGTACTCTCTCTCAGTGGAACATGAAAAACAATGAGGGGTACTCTCTCTCTCTCAGTGGACCACATGTCACAAGAAGGATACTCTCTCATCTCAGGGACACATGTAACAATGAAGGATACTCTCTCTCAGTGAAAAACATGCACACAATGAAGGATACTCTCTCTCAGTGGACACAGTACAAAATGAAGGATATCTATCTCAGTGGACACATGTACCAATGAAGGGATACTCTCTCTCTCAGTGGACAGATGTACACAATGAAGGATATCTCTCTCTCAGTGGCACATGAACACAATGAAGGATACTCCTCTCAGTTGGACACCTACACACAACGAAGGATACTCTCTCCTCAGTGGGACACATGTACACAATGAAGGGTACTCTCTCTCTCAGTGGACACATGAACACCAATGGAAGGTTACTATCTCTCAGTGGACACAGGACACAATGAGGATACTCTCCTCTCAGTGGACACATGTACACAATGAAGGGACTCTCTCTCTCAGTGGGAACTGAAACACAGAAGGGTACCTCTCTCAGGGACACATGTAAACAATGCAGGATACTCTCTCTCAATGGACACATGTACACAATGGAGGGTACTCTCTCTTCAGTGGACACATGTACACAATGAAGGATACTCTCTCTCAGTGGACACATGTACACAATGAAGGATACTCTCTCTCAGTGGACACATGTACACAATGAAGGGTACTCTCTCTATCCCAGGGACACTGTACATAATGAATTTTGATACTCTCTCTCAGTGGACACATGTACACAGGAAGGATACTCTCTCAGTGGGACACATGTACACAATAGAAAGGGTTACTCTCTTCTCAGTGGACACATGAAAAACAATGAGGGGTACTCCTCTCTCTCAGTGGACACATGTACACAATGAAGGATACTCTCCTCTCTCAGTGGAACATGTACACAATGAAGGGTACTCCTCTTCAGTGGACAATGAACACAATGAAGGGTACCTCTCCTCAGTGAGACACCTGAAACACAAATGAAGGGTACCTTCAGTGGACCATGAACCACAATTGAAGGGTACTCTCTCTCTCAGTGACAACATGTACACAATGAAGGATACTCCTCTTCTCAGTGGAAACATGTACAACAATGAAGGGTAACTCTCTATCTCAGTGGGACACATGAACAAGGAAGGATACTCTCTCTCTCAGTGGACACATGTACACAATGAAGGGTACTCTCTCTATCAGTGGACACATGTACACAATGAAAGGATACTTCTCTCAGTTGACACATTTTTTACACAATTAAGGGTACTCCTCTCTCTAATGGACCCATGAAACAATGAATGTCACTCTTCTCGTCCTTGGACATCCATGAACACAATGAAGGGTACTCTTCTCTCAGTGGACACATGAAACACAATGAAGTTAAAACTTCTCTCTCTCTCAGCACAATTGACACCTGTCTCTCACAGTGGACACATGTTATACAATGAATGTTACACTCTGGGTTAGTGGACACATGAACAAAATGAAGGGTACTCTCTCACAATGGACACATGAACACAATGTAGGGTACTCAATTTAAGTGGACACTTGAACACAATGAAGGGTACACTCGATCTCTCCATAGTACACACTGCAAACGTGGTGACCATGTAAACACAATGGACACCATGTAGACAAATGACAAATGTAGGGAACATGTAACCCAGACAACATTATACCAATGCAACGTGGAACACATGTACCATTTGACCAATTACACATTAACTGGACCACATGTTACACTAATGACAACATGTACACAATGGACAAAAAGTGGACACATGTAGACAATGACACTTGCACACAGTGTTGTAGTGGACACATGTTAGACTGTGGCAAAAGTAGTACACAATGTAAAACAATGAACACAATGTGCATGTAGACATTTGACACATGTAGACAATGACACATGTACACAGTGGACACAGTGTACACATGTAGACAATGACACATGTACACAATGCAAAAGTGGACACATGTACACAGTGACAAAAGTACACAATGACACATGTAGACAGTGCAAAAGTGGACACATGTACACAATGCAAAAGTGGACACATGTACACAATGACACATGTACACAATGCAAAAGTGGACACATGTACATCAGTGCAAACAGTGGGACCCATTGTAGACAATGACAACATGTACACAGTGCAAAAGTGGACACAGGTTAAAAGCCCTGCAAAAGTGGACACATGTAGACAATGACACATGTAGACAATGACACATGTACACAATGCAAAAGTGGACACATGTACACAATGACACATGTACACAATGACACATGTACACAATGACACATGTACACAATGACACATGTACACAATGACACATGTACACAATGACACATGTACACAATGACACATGTACACAATGACACATGTACACAACAAATGCAAAATGACACATTACACAATGCAAAATTGGCCATGGTTAGAAGTGGACACATGTAGACAAGGACACATGTACACAATGCAAAAGTGGAACATAAAGTTGTGTCACCAGTAACTGTTGAAGGCAACGTTGTCCTTAGGACAAAATCTAATGCAGCGTTCACTCTACCATCAGGACCACTTCCGGCCTGCTACATGCTAGCTTTCTTCTTAATCATTGGCAAGCAATCACACAAGACACAACATCTTTCTTTCTCTCTGCCATTACTGTCTCTCTTCCGTCCTTCTCTGTATACATAATACAGTTCAAAAAACATGCTAGCTTCTTCTTAATCATTGCAATGCTTCACACAAGACACACTCCTTCTTTCTTCTCTCCATTACCTGTCTCTCTTCGCTTCCTTCCTCTCTCTTGTCTAACATAATACATTTCAAACACATGGCTATCTTTCCTTCTATCATTGCAAGCTATCCACAAAGTACAACAAACATCTTTCTTTTCGCTCTCCAGTGCTTTCCCTACTCCTCCTTTCCTTCCCTCTCTCTTCCTACATAATACATTTCAAACACATTACTTAAGGGGCCCTGAAAAAAACACAATATAAAATGCAGGCCTTTTCCTAAATAGTGTTTTGTGGGAACAAAGCTCAAACAGCAAGTGTTTTGCAGTAGATAATAATGGATTATGTGTGTTTTGTTTGGAGAACCAAGCTCCAAGTGTTTTTTTCATTGCATAATTAAAGATGGATGTGGTGTTGTTTTTTGTGGAAACCAGCCTCCAAGTAAGGCCAGTTAGATAATATGGATAGTGTTTTTGTGGTGGAAACCAAGCTCCAAAAAAGCAAGTTTATGCCGTAATTAAATATTGATAGTGTTTTTGTGGAACAAGCTCCAGTGTTTGCAAGTAGATTAATATGATTGCGTGTTTGGTTTGTTGTTTTGTTTTGGGTGTTTGGGGGGGAAAAACCAAGCCCCCTCCCCTTTTTTCCCCAAAACAAAAGGTTTTTTTTTGTTTTTTTGGGCAAATTGCCCAGGTTAAAAGAAGAATTAATAAAAAAATGGGAAAAATTTAGGTTTGGGGGGGGTGGGGGGGTTTTTTGTGTTTTTTTTTTTTTGGTGAAAACCCCCAGCTCCAGTGTTTGCGTAGATAATAGGGATTGGTTTGTGGAACCAAGCTCCAATGTTTTTTTGCAGTAATATTTGGATAGTTTTTTGTGGAAACAAGCTCCCAAGGTGTTTGCCAGTAAGATAATTTATTATAGTTTTTGTTGGAAACTCAAGCTCCAAGTTGTTTGCAGTAATATGGGATAGTCTTTGTGGAAACAATCTCCAAGTGTTTTTTTTTTCAGTAATAATATTGAGAGTTTTTTTGGGAAAACAAGCTCCAAGTGTTGCAAGTAGATTAATATGGTATAATTGTGTTTGGTGGGAAACCCAAGCTCCCCAAAGTGTTGCATTAGATAATATGGATAGTGGTTTTTGGAAACCAACGCCTCCAGAGTGTTGGATCGATAAAGAATAATAATTATGGAATAGTGGGGTTTTGTGGAAACAAGCTCCAAGAGCCCAGTGTTGCAGTATAATAAATATTGGAGAGTGTTTGGTGGAAACCAGCCTCACAAGTGTTTTTGCAGTAATAAGATGATAGTTTATTTGTGGAAACCACTCCAAGAAATGAAGTGTTGCAGTAGATATATGGGATATTGTTTGTGGAAACCAATCTCCAAGTATTTTGCATGCATAGAGAGTATTATGGATAGTGTTTGTGGAACAACCAAGCCGTCCAACTATTGCATTTAAGAATATAAGGGATAGTGTTTTGTGGAAACGCAGCTACCAAGTTTTGCAAGTAGATAATATGGATATTGTTTTGTGGAAACCAACTCCAAGAGCAAGTGTTGCAGTAGCGATCCCTTCCAGGTCCTCTGTACCCATTCACCTGTCATGTCATTTCATCTGTCCTGTTCAGTCCATGCCAGATGTCAGTCCATCTGTCCCATTCCAGTCCCATCTAGCAACACAGTCACGCCAGTCCCCCCCCCTCCAGGTCACTTGTCATTCATCTGGGTTGTGTCCTCTGTCACCGTCATGTTTTTAGTCCCCTCTTATCAGTCATCTGTTAAGTCCACCAGTCAGTCCATCCCCCCCCCAATCGTTTAATTCTTTTGTTTAGTCATCTGTCAGTCCCCATCTGTTTAGTCCCCCATCTGGTTCCAGTCAAGCTGTTCCCGTTCCATCCTGTTTTTTTATTCATCTGCCCCATGTCAAGTCCATCTGTTCGTCATCTGGTTATTCATCTGCCAGTCACCTGTTTCTTAGTCATCAGTCCCATCTGTCCCAGTCCATCTATGATTTCCATCTTGTCCAGTCACCTATCAGTCCTCTGTTTCGTCCATGCAGTCAGGTGATCCCCCTTGTCAGTCATCAGTCCCCATCGCCATGTAAGTTCTGTCAGTTCATCCAGGTGTCATCCAGGTTCACACATAAGTCATATACCCAGTCCATTTCAGTTCATATGTCCGATCATGTGCCATGTCAGTCATGTAAAATCATGGCAGTCCCCCATTTGCCATGTCCCAGCCATCTATCATGTCCAGTTCCATCTGTCCATGTCAGTCATTTGTCCAGTCCCCCATGTGTCATGTCCCAGTCCACCACCAGTAACGCTGTCCCCCCAGCCCAGTCCCCTCCGGTCCCCAGCTGACCCTTCCCTGGCCACCATCTTGGATTCTGCACCACACAACAACACGAAACATCGTTTCATGAAACAAAACTGGTAATCTTTACTGATAATAACACAACACGAAACCAGTGGTTCCATGAACCAAAACTGGTTATCCTTTAACTGAATATAACACAACCCGAAACATTTGGGTCATGAAACAAAACACTATTTTTTTTACTGATAATAACAACATGAACAACAAAAAGAGGAAAACGGTGTATCTTTACTGATAATACACAAACAGACCTGAAACAATCTAGTCCCCTAACGGGCAAAACAATTTGTATGTTTTACTGAATACACCAAGATGAAACAACTAGATGAACACTGTCAACTGTTTTACTTTAATAACAACACGATGAAACAACTAGATTGAACACTGTAATGGTTTTTACTGAAATTAACAACAACAAGATGAACCACTAGATGAAACACTGTAAGGTTTTACTGAATCACAACAACCATGAAACAACTAAGATTGACACTGTATGTTTTACTGGGATAACAATAAGATGAAACAACTAGATGAACACTGGTATGTTTACTGGATAACAACAACAACAAGATGAACACTGTATGTTTACTGATAACAACAAGATGAAACAACAAAAATTGAACACTGTTAAATGTGTGTTACTGATAACAAACAAGGAACTGAAACAACTAGATGAACACTTTATGTTTTTTATGTGATACCAACAACATGAAACAACCAAGCTGAACTGGATGTTTACCTTATAATAATAACAATGAAAACAACAAGATGAACACTGTATGTTTACTGATAATAACAACAACAACAAGATGAACACTGTATGTTTACTGATAATAACAACAACAACAAACATGAAACAACAAGATGAACACTGTATGTTTGACTGATAATTCACAACAAGAATGAACAGCTGTATTTTTACTGATAATAACAACAACAAGATTAACACTGTAATGTTTACTGGATAATACAACGAACACACAGATTACTGAAAACACTGTATGTTTTTACTGGATAATAACAACAACAACAAGATGAACCACTGTAATTTTTGTTATGAATAATAAACAACCAGAAGAATGAAAAACACTGTATGTTGTACCTGATAATAACCCAACCAACAAACACCCTATGAAACCCTGGAAATGGTTTTACCTGATAATACAACCACCAGAACAACACAGAATGAAAACACTTGTATGTTTTACTGATAATAACAACAACAAGAAGAAGTATGACACTGTATGCTTACCGGAAATATAACACCAACAACAAGATTACACACTGTATGTTTTCTGACTAATAACACCAAACGAACAAGAATATGAAAACAACTGTAATGTTTTTAACTGATAATTCAACAACAACAAGAAGATGAACACTGTATGTTTACTGATAATAACAACAACAAGAAGATGAACACTGTATGTTTACTGATAACAACAACAACAGACTCAAAGGAAGTGGTAACTGGTAGTGCCAGAGACGCAACCAGAGCCGAAATTGACGTCGACTTCACGCACGAATACTCGTGTAACTTCTGGACAGGGAGAACATCTTTGTGAAGGGGGGGAGGAACCATCGCAGATTGACACCGGTGTTAAATGGCCGAGGTCAGAAGAGGAACTTTCCCCTGCTTCGCTGAGCGTGTCACTCCAAGGTGGCTAGGCAATATTCACGTACTGCACGTGCGCGGTCAGCCTCACTCGATGACACGACGGGTAGAGGGTCGGCAAGCATGCCGGCGCGACCTTTTGTTGGCGACACCCGCTTTGTTTTTCGGACATGATAATAGGCCTGTGGACTGGATACGGATTATGGCTATGTTTACTGGACACTCCTTATGGCTTGCGATTCAAACATGCGTTTACTTTCATTAAATGTACGGGGACTTCGGTCTCGCAATAAGAGAAGATCATTATTTAATTACGTTAAAAATAAAAAGTATGACGTTATCTGCTTACAAGAAACACATGTGACAAAAGAAGTAATTGAACAATGGAAACAAGAATGGGGTGGTGGTAAACTTATATGGAATGACTTTAGTGCTCATAGTTCAGGGCAAATTATCCTGTTTCGAAAAGATTTAGTTGAGAAATGTGAAACTGTGTACAATTCTCGTAGAAATATTAGCCGTAGAAGCTGAACTATCACTAGAGAAAAATTACCATCATAAATGTGTATGCTCCAAACGATATTCCTGAGAAGATGGTTTTCTTTAATGAGCTTGATAATGTATTATCTAATCTATTGTTAGAAAACATTATTATTTGTGGAGATTTCAATTGTGTTTTAAATAATGATGTTGATATCGTTGCAGGTGGACCACATGCAAAAACCACTGTGGAAAAATTCCGTGATCTGTTGGGTAGCCACAATCTGTTCGATGTCTGGAGGTTGTTCCATCCCCAGGAAAAAGAATTTACCTGGAGTACAAAATCACATTTCTTAGCAAGAAGACTCGATTATATAATAACTAGCTCTGATGTATTTGACAAAGCGCTGGAAGCCAGCATTCATTCTATGCCGTTCGCTGACCATAGAGCATGTTCTATTACAGTAAAATTTAGCAATATTAAAAGGGGTCCCCGGCTTATGGAAATTTAATAATTCTTTACTGAGAGACCAGGTCTCTATGTTAATGAAATGAACAATTTGATAGATTTACACACATCAGAAATACAAGAAGGCCCTGACTATCAAATGGAATGGGAAAAACTTTGTTGAAATTTAAAAAGTTAAAAAACTTCACTCTCGATTAATAGTAAAACTTTAAAAAGCATTGGAGAAGAAAAATGAGCTATTAGACCGATATTGGCAGACTGAAATGACCCCATAGACACCTGCAGCTGGCGAATAAAAATCCCCATGTCCCGTAAGATTTTTCAAAACGACTCTCCCTCAGCTAACTTTAAAAATTGGAAATTACTTGAAATTTACCAAGCCCGAACTGCCTCAAATAAGATCCCGGGTGGGAAATGGGTAGAAAGACGGGAGAAAAAACCCCCCCCACTAAATTCCCTCAATTTAAAGCAAAAAGCAAGAGCAAATGCTAATGTATGGGAATGGGATCTTTTAGATTGAAAAATAATTAATGTAGGTTACTGATTGGCAATCAGAAATAAATAAAAGTGCAAAAGACTCTACTTTACATATTGTTATATAAGAAGATAAGAATAATGCAAGGAAAAGGCCACCTGGTGGCAAAAAGGGTTGATTGCCTGTTAGGGCAAATGCTTAATCTCTCCCCTCATAGTGTCCCGAATTACTCGAGAAAATCCTTTTTTGTGAATGCCCGGTAACGGAACATGGAACCTACTTTGCCCTGCATTTAAAGTGTCCCTAATAATGGGTTTCAAATCAACCAGGAAGCGATGGTATATACTGTAGAATTTTTCAGTCCTTTTTGGCAAAAGCTTAAAAATATATAAATTTTATCATTTCAATTTAGCGTGTTGGAGAAGGGAAGCACTTATCAATTTACCCAACGAACGGCCCGTTATTACTTTTTGAATACATGAAGGTAAGGAAATTGCCTATAAACAATTTAAAAAAACTTGGAAGAACCATTTCTGTTTAACAAATTATGGATTTAGAACCAATTTTGACCTAGGGCATATGGCTTATCCGCTTGGAAGACGTCAAATACATGGATATTTGGAATGACGAATCAAGTGGGTGTTCATTACGGCTAAGTTTATTGAGGCTTATAGATGATGTTATAGAGCAACTTAATATAGAGGATAAACCTGGCTTGCTGGTAAATATTGATTATTCTCAAGCATTTTGATCGCATATCCAAGGACTATATGATAATTGCCTTTAAGAAGTTTGGTTTCGGTCCAGACTTTATGAACTGGGTGAAGGTGATAGTGTCCAATGCACAAAGTTGTATTAAGTACAGTGGCTGGATATCACAGAGTAATAGAGTATTTTCCAGTTGATTCAGGAATTCGGCAAGGTTGTCCTTGTTCACCTTTGATGTTTGCAGTGGCCATAGAACTCATAGCAATTAAAATCAGACACTGTAATGGTATTAAAGGCCTACATTTATGGACATGTGATAATGAACTTACTTGCAAGTCTTATAAAAAAATCGCACTTTACGCTGATGATGTAACCCTGTTTTTAAGAGATGAAATGGATATGCAGCACGCGCTTAACATAATGAATGAATTCTCCTTAGTCTCAGGATTGGTACTAAACCAGAATAAATATACGGCAATGTGGCTTGGAAGTAAGAAGTTTTGTAATGATTCATTCTATGGGTTTGTTTGGAAAAAAAGAGTTAAAATTTTGGGAATTTATTTTGAAAATGACAAATCAGCTTCTCTTGTGAAAGAGAATTGGCTACAGAAAATTGATACTGTCAAAAGAATTATTCATTCATGGGAAAAACGAAATTTAAGCATCATGGGGAAACTATGTGTTATAAAAACTTTCCTAATTTCACAGTTTGTGTATTTTATGCAAGCTTTCATCATTCCAGATGATGCATTGATTGAAATCAACCAACTACTTTTTAGGTTTCTCTGGAGAAAACAGAACTGTAATAAAAGGGCATTTGAAAAAGTAAAAAGAACGGTTCTATGTAGTGAATTTGAAGTAGGTGGTTTGAATATGATAGACATCAGGCAAATGCAGATATTATTCATTTTGCAGTGGGCAGTGCGACTTTGCACCACAAGAGAACCAGAGAAATGGACTTTAATCCCAACAAAAAACTTTTTACGTTTGGGGAAAAATTACTTCTGTTTTTATGCAAATGCAAGTAGTGCTTTATTTAAGAATTTTCAACATATTCGTTCAACCTTCTGGAGAACTGTATTAAAAATGTAGTTGGATCATAACAAAATCAATCGTTTTTCATCTCTCTTGTGGAACAACTTTAATATAAAATACAGAGGAAACGTTCTCTTTTTTCATGACTGGATTCAAGCATCAATACTTAATGTTCAAGATTTCAGGAATGCTAGAATACAATGTAGTAACATGTGCAGTCCGTAGTTATGTTTCTACAGTTGATGAGCGAGATAGGCAACAACCTGATTTAGCAGCCCCTCCCTTGTTTTGTGACCAAAAAATATTTACATGCAGAGATTTTCGTAAACAATTATGTTTAATGCAGTGTTCTATTCCTTGCGCCGTAGGTTTTTGGAAGAACAAACTTGGGATAGAGTTAACTAAGAAAACACTGGTTGTACCCCCATCAGTGCACAAAAGAAACAAGACTCAGATTGTTACACTGGAAACTTTTACATAACATATATCCCACGAACATAATGTTGTGCAAGATGAAAACAAGAAATGATAACAAATGCTCTTATTGTCCCGACGAAGTAGACTATATTGAACATAACATATATCCCACGAACATAATGTTGTGTGAGATGAAAACAAGAAATGATAACAAATGCTCTTATTGTCCCGACGAAGTAGACTATATTGAACACTTCTTTTATTTATGTCCAACTGTTAATTATTTCTGGAGATATATCTGCCAGTTATACTGGTACAGTATAACGTTAAACTGACATTTTCTGTTGCTGATGTTCTGTTTGGAAAATTATCAGATAACAAAGTAAACGATTTAACTTTGAACAAAATTAATCATGTTATTTTGATTGCAAAAATGTGCATAAGTATTTTAAAAAACCCAGAATCAGCAGTGCCTTTGTCAATAATATTTGAAAACCAATTACAATACAGACATGTTTAAGCTGTTTGGGTGAGTGGATACACGTCTTTCTTCCGTTTACTCCTCTTACACGCCCTTGCTCACTTTCGCTTTCTCTAGAGCAAGGGCCGTGTGGCTCTGGGGAGATGAACAATGGAAAGGAACCACTCTCGATTAATCCTCCGGATCCGAAAAATGCAAGTCTGTTTCCCAATTTAAAGCAAAAACAGAATAAGCATTTTGATGGTCAATGAGATTAAAAGGGAAAAAAAATCAAGTACAACACATAATTGTTTAAGTGTGTGTTGTTGTTAGTGTACAGCCTTTACTCCGTTCACTCCTCCTACACGCTCTTGCTCACTTCTGCAAGGGTCGTGAGGCGCTGGGGAGATGAACAATGGAAAGGTCCCCCCCCCCCCCCTCACAATATTTTTTTCCAAAAAACAAACAAACAAAAAAGCTGCAACTATTTATTTTCTAGTTGTGAATTTTTCCATATTGATATAACTATGTCTAATGTTTGACTTTTTCTGTTAATGTTACAGCTACAGTGGACCCGTCGGTCTAGATGCGCGGATAATTGACAAACGGGCCTCTATCTTTGGTTTTCTTTGTTTGTGCGCATTATACACACATGGACAAAGACAGAATGAATGGGTCAGTACACCATACACCAGATCAGTCAGAAACCCAGACATCTATGTATCAAAATGTAACATTAATTGTTTTCACCACAAATGTCCATCTTAGTATTACACACACACACATGGAAATGTCCAGAGAGAGAGGTAGAGAGATAAAGAGAGAGAGAGAGACAGAGAGAGAGAGAGAGAGAGAGAGAGAGAAGAGAAGAGAGAGAGAGAAGAGAGGGGTACGAGAGAGAAAGAGACGAGAGGCATGAGAGAGAGAGAGAGAGTAGACAGAGAGAGAAAGAGAGAGAGACAGAGAACGAGAGATGAGAGAGAAGACATAGAGAGAGAGAGAGAGGAAGAGAGAGAGAGAGAGAAGACAGAGAGAGAGAGAGAGAGATAGAGAGAGAGAGAGAGAGAGAGAGAGAGAGAGAGAGAGAGAGAGAGAGAGAGAGAGAGAGAGAGAGAGAAAAGAAAAGAGAGAAAGAGAGAGGTAGAGATAGAGAGGTAGAGAGAGAAAGAGAGAGAGAAAGTAGAGAGAGAAAGAGAATAGAGGTGAGAGAGAGAGAAAGAGAGAGGTAGATAGAAAAGAGAAAGATAGAGAAAGAGAGAGAGATAGTTTTTGAGAGGGAGAGTGATGAGAGAGAGAAGAAGAGAGGTAGATAGAGAGAGAAAGAGAGAGAAAGAAAGAGAGAGAGAGAGAGAGAGAGAGATAGAGAGAAAGAGAGAGAGATAGAGTAGGAGAGGTGAATAGAGAGAGAGAAAGAGAGAGAGTGTAGAGAGAAAAAGAGAGAGAGAGAGGAGAAAGATAGAGAGTGGTAGAGAGAGAGAAAGAGAGAGAGAAAATATAAAGAAAAAACAACGAAGAAAATAGAAAAGAAAAGAAAAAAAGGAAAAAAGATGAGCCGCCCAAAAAAAAAAAAAAAAAAGAAAAAAAAAAAGGAAAACAAAAGAAGGCGGGGACAGTGGAGGGTTTAAAAACAACAACCAACAACATGAAACAACAAGATGAACACTGTATGTTTACTGATAATAATAACAACATGAAACAACAAGATGAACACTGTATGTTTACTGATAATAACAACAACAACAACAACATGAAACAACAAGATGAACACTGTATGTTTACTGATAATAACACAACAACAACAACATGAAACAACAAGATGAACACTGTATGTTTACTGATAATAACAACAAATCAACAACATGAAACAACAAGATGAACACTGTATGTTTACTGATAATAACACAACAACAAACATGAAACAACAAGATGAACACTGTATGTTTACTGATAATAACAACAACAACAACATGAAACAACAAGATGAACACTGTATGTTTACTGATAATAACACAACAACAACAACATGAAACAACAAGATGAACACTGTATGTTTACTGATAATAACAACAACAACAACACGAAACAACAAGATGAACACTGTATGTTTACTGATAATAACACAACAACAACAACATGAAACAACAAGATGAACACTGTATGTTGGTTACTGATAATAACACAACAACAACAACATGAACACTGTATGAACACTGTATGTTTTACTAATAACACACAACATGAACACAACAAGATGAACACTGTATGTTTACTGATAATAACAACAACAACATGAAAAACAACAAGATGAACACTGTATGTTTACTGATAATAACAACAACAACATGAACAACAAATAATAACAACATGAACACTGTATGTTTACTGATAATAATAACAACAACAACAACATGAAACAACAAGATGAACACTGTATGTTTACTGATAATAACACAACAACAACATGAAACAACAAGATGAACACTGTATGTTTACTGATAATAACAACAACAACAACAACATGAAACAACAAGATGAACACTGTATGTTTACTGATAATAACAACAACAACAACAACAACAACAACACGAAACAACACTGATGAACACTGTATGTTTACTGATAATAACAACAACAACAACATGAAACAACAAGATGAACACTGTATGTTTACTGATAATAACACAACAACAACAACAACAACATGAAACAACAAGATGAACACTGTATGTTTACTGATAATAACAACAACAACAACATGAAACACTGTAAGATGAACACTGTATGTTTACTGATACAACAACAACAACAAGATGAACACTGTATGCTTACTGATAATAATAACAACAACAAACAACAAGATGAACACTGTATGTTTACTGATAATAACAACAACAACAACAACAACATGAACACTGTATGTTTACTGATAATAATAACAACAACAACACGAAACAACAAGATAAACACTGTATGTTTACTGATAATAACACAACAACAACAACAACAACAACATGAAACAACAAGATGAACACTGTATGCTTACTGATAATAACAACAACAACATGAAACAACAAGATGAACACTATATGTTTATTGATAATAACAACAACAACAACATGAAACAACAAGATGAACACTGTATGTTTACTGATAATAACAACAACAACAACATGAAACAACAAGATGAACACTGTATGTTTACTGATAATAACAACAACAACATGAAACAACAAGAAGAACACTGTATGGAAATTGTAGTATATAAAAAAAACCCACCATGCAAAAAGGCATAGAAGACAGGCATTCAAAGTAATTCAGGAATGAATGCAAGGCATAGGTGTGGGTGCATCTGAAAGTAAAGCAGGATATGAACTGCAAGGCATAGGTGTGGGTGCATCTGAAAGTAAAGCAGGATATGAACTGCAAGGCATAGGTGTGGGTGCATCTGAAAGCAAAGCAGGATATGAACTGCAAGGCATAGGTGTGGGTGCATCTGAAAGTAAAGCAGGATATGAACTGGAAGGCATAGGTGTGGGTGCATCTGAAAGTAAAGCAGGATATGAACTGCAAGGCATAGGTGTGGGTGCATCTGAAAGCAAAGCAGGATATGAACTGCAAGGCATAGGTGTGGGTGCATCTGAAAGCAAAGCAGGATATGAACTGCAAGGCATAGGTGTGGGTGCATCTGAAAGTAAAGCAGGATATGAACTGCAAGGCATAGGTGTGGGTGCATCTGAAAGTAAAGCAGGATATGAACTGCAAGGCATAGGTGTGGGTGCATCTGAAAGTAAAGCAGGATATGAACTGCAAGGCATAGGTGTGGGTGCATCTGAAAGTAAAGCAGGATATGAACTGCAAGGCATAGGTGTGGGTGCATCTGAAAGTAAAGCAGGATATGAACTGCAAGGCATAGGTGTGGGTGCATCTGAAAGTAAAGCAGGATATGAACTGCAAGGCATAGGTGTGGGTGCATCTGAAAGCAAAGCAGGATAAAACTGCAAGCATAGGATCTGAAAGTATGAACTGCAAGGCATAGGTGTGGGTGCATCTGAAAGTAAAGCAGGATATGAACTGCAAGGCATAGGTGCATCTGAAAGCAAAGCAGGATATGAACTGCATCATCTGAAAGTAAAGCAGGATATGAACTGCAAGGCATAGGTGTGGGTGCATCTGAAAGCAAAGCAGGATATGAACTGCAAGGCATAGGTGTGGGTGCATCTGAAAGTAAAGCAGGATATGAACTGCAAGGCATAGGTGTGGGTGCATCTGAAAGCAAAGCAGGATATGAACTGCAAGGCATAGGTGTGGGTGCATCTGAAAGTAAAGCAGGATATGAACTGGAAGGCATAGGTGCATCTGAAAGCAAAGCAGGATATGAACTGCAAGGCATAGGTGTGGGTGCATCTGAAAGTAAAGCAGGATATGAACTGCAAGGCATAGGTGTGGGTGCATCTGAAAGTAAAGCAGGATATGAACTGCAAGGCATAGGTGTGGGTGCATCTGAAAGCAAAGCAGGATTGGATATGAACTGCAAGGCATAGGTGTGGGTGCATCTGAATGTAAAGCAGGATATGAACTGCAAGCCATAGGTGTGGGTGCATCTGAAAGTAAAGCAGGATATGAACTGGAAGGCATAGGTGTGGGTGCATCTGAAAGCAAAGCAGGATATGAACTGCAAGCCATAGGTGTGGGTGCATCTGAAAGTAAAGCAGGATATGAAGGCTGTGAACTCTTCACTGTCAGGTCATCAAGGTCACACTCTTTCACATGACATGTCACATGTCACTAAGTCACATGACCCAATACTCACCAATGGTGATGGATGCTGAAGGTTGTGAACTCTTCACTGTCAGATCATCAAGGTCACACTCTGTCACCTTTGACCCTGATGGCTTGTGACCCGCGAAAGATGACTTTGAACTGTCTCCTGATGACCTCGACTTGTCCTCTGGACAGTTTGACCTGTCTTCTGGTGACCTTGACTTGTCCTCTGATGACCTTGGCACATGACCTTGACCACTGGACTGACCTTCAACATCATCATTCTCCAGCAGAAAGTCCAGATCGGCATCGGTTAAGCCAGCAACAGCATTGTTCTTGTTATTCATGGCAGCAACAGCACTACTCTTGTCTGTAAAGCTGGCAACAACACTACTCTTGTCAGTCATGCCGGCAACAGCATCGTTCTTGTCATTCATGGCAGCAACAGCACTCTTCTCTGTAAAGCTGGCAACAGCACTACTCTTGTCAGTTATGCCGGCAACAGCACTACTCTTGTCTGTAAAGCTGGCAACAACACTACTCTTGTCAGTCATGCCCGCAACAGCACTACCCTTGTCAGTTCTTCCACTCTTGTCCCTGGCTGTGGCAGACATTGTCTGTAGCCATGAACCTGTCTCCTTGCTGTCAGGCAGCAATGCTACGTGCTCTGGGTTTGCAGAAGAGGGTCTGACACAGTCAGACATTGTCTGCAGCCATGGACCTGTCTCTTTGCTGTCAGGCAGCAATGCTACGTGCTCTGGGTTTGCAGAAGGGGGGTTGTTTTCTGCCTCTGAGGCTGAAGAGGGGGGCTGGACAGGAGTTGTCTGTCCTTGGTCGTCTGTTTTCTGGTC
This sequence comes from Phymorhynchus buccinoides, assembly GCA_017654935.2. Lineage (NCBI taxonomy): Eukaryota > Metazoa > Mollusca > Gastropoda > Neogastropoda > Raphitomidae > Phymorhynchus > Phymorhynchus buccinoides. Next base: position 117,602 of record JAGGCT020004145.1, read on the forward strand.
ACACAGACGGGCCAGTCGTCTGTTCTCCTCAGCCATCTGAGTCATGGAGACCAACTGTTCTGCCTGTTAAAAGAAACAGACATTGGAAGTGGTAAGCAATACTGAGTAATATTCATCAGGGTTTCTGAAAATGTAGAGATTGTGCGTATTTACTCTCTAGACCTCTCAAATCGCCCCCTAGAATCTCAAACCATGTGTGAGATATACTCTTTAAAATCTCAAGTAGGCGGTGAGATGACATTAAAATGGCGATTCGTGCGCTGCCACTGCCACAAGCTGGAGAAGCAAGCTAGATCTACTGAAAACAAGATGGTGCAGAGAGCCCTGGCTCTTAAGGCTTGGCTACAGTCTGGCAAGTGTGCAAGAAAACTTGAAACAAAGAACAGGTTGTTCCGCAAACAGAAAAAAGCAGTGATGTGTGGGGGTGGGGTGGGGGTGTTGTGCACACACTCGAGCGTGTGTGTTTTGTGTGTGTGCACACGCATGCGCACACGTCAATTGGGGCAGAATTTCTTTAATATTTCCGTCCTGACCTTTTAAAATTTGAACCAGGGGGTGGATTCATCTTCAGGATGAACATAGCTACTCAGCAAAATCATCAAATAAATCAACTAGAAATAAAAAAACACCCACATGTGTAGCCTGGTAATACTTCGGAATACCTTTATCGAACACAATATATCAACTAGAAATAAAAAAAACCCACATTTGTAGCCTGGTAATACTTCGGAATACCTTTATCGAACACAATATATCAACTAGTAAGAAAAAACACCCACATTTGTAGCCTGGTAATACTTCGGAATACCTTTATCGAACACAATATATCAACTAGTAAGAAAAAAACACCCACATTTGTAGCCTGGTAATACTTCGGAATACCTTTATCGAACACAATATATCAACTAGTAAGAAAAAACACCCACATTTGTAGCCTGGTAATACTTCGGAATACTTTTATCGAACACAATATATCAACTAGTAAGAAAAACCCACCAAAACGCCCATATTGTAGCCTGGTAATACTTCGGAACACCTTTATCGAACACAATATATCAACTAGTAAGAAAAAACAACATTTGTAGAATACTTCAGAATACCTTTATCGAACAATTAATATATCAACTAGAAAGAAAAAAACACCCACATTTGTAGCCTGGTAATACTTCAGAATACCTTTATCGAACAATTAATATATCAACTAGTGAAAAAAACACCCACATTTGTAGCCTGGTAATACTTCAGAATACCTTTATCGAACACAATAATCAACTAGAATGAAAAAAACAACATTTGTAGCCTGGTAATACTTCAGAATACCTTTATCGAACGCAAAATATCAACCAGAAAGAAAAAACCACCAAAACGCCCATATTGTAGCTTGGTAATACTTCGGAACAGCTTTATCGAACACTTACAAAGCACACTAGAGATTGAAACCAGTACGCAATCGACAAGATGGACTTGTAAGCAATAGACAAGATGTGGACAATATGTGCTTGTTTTTGGTGACAAACAGCACAATGAATGACAAATGGAGCAAATTGAAACAGTGAATCGTTGAGCTTGGAAAACAGCAGCTACAAAGCACACAGAGATTGAAACAGTGAATCGTTGAGCTTGGAAAACAGCAGCTACAAAGCACACAGAGATTGAAACAGTGAATCGTTGAGCTTGGAAAACAGCAGCTACAAAGCACACAGAGATTGAAACAGTGAATCGTTGAGCTTGGAAAACAGCAGCTACAAAGCACACAGAGATTGAAACAGTGAATCGTTGAGCTTGGAAAACAGCAGCTACAAAGCACACAGAGATTGAAACAGTGAATCGTTGAGCTTGGAAAACAGCAGCTACAAAGCACACAGAGATTGAAACAGTGAATCGTTGAGCTTGGAAAACAGCAGCTACAAAGCACACAGAGATTGAAACAGTGAATCGTTGAGCTTGGAAAACAGCAGCTACAAAGCACACAGAGATTGCAGACTGAATTCAAGCAGCTCAGTTATTTTTGTCATGTCTTTATCTGTTACAAAGGACACAGGAAGGCAGACCACAGGCTAAACAGCTCTGTTTCTTTGTTTTGTCATGTCTTTATCTGTTACAAAGGACACAGGAAGGCAGACCACAGGCTAAACAGCTCTGTTTCTTTGTTTTGTCTTTATCTGTTACAAAGGACATAGGAAGGCAGACCACAGGCTAAACAGCTCTGTTTCTTTGTCATGTCTTTATCTGTTACAAAGGACACAGGAAGGCAGACCACAGGCTAAACAGCTCTGTTTCTTTGTCATGTCTTTATCTGTTACAAAGGACACAGGAAGGCAGACCACAGGCTAAACAGCTCTGTTTCTTTGTTTTGTCATGTCTTTATCTGTTACAAAGGACATAGGAAGGCAGACCACAGGCTAAACAGCTCTGTTTCTTTGTCATGTCTTTATCTGTTACAAAGGACACAGGAAGGCAGACCACAGGCTAAACAGCTCTGTTTCTTTGTCATGTCTTTATCTGTTACAAAGGACACAGGAAAGCAGACCACAGGCTAAACAGCTCTGTTTCTTTGTCATGTCTTTATCTGTTACAAAGGACACAGGAAGGCAGTTAGACTAAACAGACCTGTTTCAGGCAAAGGACACAGGAAGGCAGACCACAGGCTAAACAGCTCTGTTTCTTTGTCATGTCTTTATCTGTTACAAAGGACACAGGAAGGCAGACCACAGGCTAAACAGCTCTGTTTCTTTGTCATGTCTTTATCTGTTACAAAGGACACAGGAAGGCAGACCACAGGCTAAACAGCTCTGTTTCTTTGTTTGTCATGTCTTTATCTGTTACAAAGGACATAGGAAGGCAGACCACAGGCTAAACAGCTCTGTTTCTTTGTCATGTCTTTATCTGTTACAAAGGACACAGGAAGGCAGACCACAGGCTAAACAGCTCTGTTTCTTTGTCATGTCTTTATCTGTTACAAAGGACATAGGAAGGCAGACCACAGGCTAAACAGCTCTGTTTCTTTGTTTTGTCATGTCTTTATCTGTTACAAAGGACATGGGAAGGCAGACCACAGGCTAAACAGCTCTGTTTCTTTGCTTTGTCATGTCTTTATCTGTTACAAAGGACACAGGAAGGCAGACCACAGGCTAAACAGCTCTGTTTCTTTGTTTTGTCATGTCTTTATCTGTTACAAAGGACACAGGAAGGCAGACCACAGGCTAAACAGCTCTGTTTCTTTGTTTTGTCATGTCTTTATCTGTTACAAAGGACACAGGAAGGCAGACCACAGGCTAAACAGCTCTGTTTCTTTGTTTTGTCATGTCTTTATCTGTTACAAAGGACACAGGAAGGCAGACCACAGGCTAAACAGCTCTGTTTCTTTGTTTTGTCATGTCTTTATCTGTTACAAAGGACACAGGAAGGCAGACCACAGGCTAAACAGCTCTGTTTCTTTGTTTTGTCATGTCTTTATCTGTTACAAAGGACACAGGAAGGCAGACCACAGGCTAAACAGCTCTGTTTCTTTGTTTTGTCATGTCTTTATCTGTTACAAAGGACACAGGAAGGCAGACCACAGGCTAAACAGCTCTGTTTCTTTGTCATGTCTTTATCTGTTACAAAGGACACAGGAAGGCAGACCACAGGCTAAACAGCTCTGTTTCTTTGTTTTGTCATGTCTTTATCTGTTACAAAGGACACAGGAAGGCAGACCACAGGCTAAACAGCTCTGTTTCTTTGTTTTGTCATGTCTTTATCTTTATCTGTTACAAAGGACACAGGAAGGCAGACCACAGGCTAAACAGCTCTGTTTCTTTGTTTTGTCATGTCTTTATCTGTTACAAAGGACACAGGAAGGCAGACCACAGGCTAAACAGCTCTGTTTCTTTGTCATGTCTTTATCTGTTACAAAGGACACAGGAAGGCAGACCACAGGCTAAACAGCTCTGTTTCTTTGTCATGTCTTTATCTGTTACAAAGGACACAGGAAGGCAGACCACAGGCTAAACAGCTCTGTTTCTTTGTCATGTCTTTATCTGTTACAAAGGACACAGGAAGGCAGACCACAGGCTAAACAGCTCTGTTTCTTTGTTTTGTCATGTCTTTATCTGTTACAAAGGACACAGGAAGGCAGACCACAGGCTAAACAGCTCTGTTTCTTTGTCATGTCTTTATCTGTTACAAAGGACACAGGAAGGCAGACCACAGGCTAAACAGCTCTGTTTCTTTGTCATGTCTTTATCTGTTACAAAGGACACAGGAAGGCAGACCACAGGCTAAACAGCTCTGTTTCTTTGTTTTGTCATGTCTTTATCTGTTACAAAGGACACAGGAAGGCAGACCACAGGCTAAACAGCTCTGTTTCTTTGTTTTGTCATGTCTTTATCTGTTACAAAGGACACAGGAAGGCAGACCACAGGCTAAACAGCTCTGTTTCTTTGTCATGTCTTTATCTGTTACAAAGGACATAGGAAGGCAGACCACAGGCTAAACAGCTCTGTTTCTTTGTCTTTGTGTCTTTATCTGTTACAAAGGACACAGGAAGGCAGACCACAGGCTAAACAGCTCTGTTTCTTTGTTTTGTCATGTCTTTATCTGTTACAAAGGACACAGGAAGGCAGACCACAGGCTAAACAGCTCTGTTTCTTTGTCATGTCTTTATCTGTTACAAAGGACACAGGAAGGCAGACCACAGGCTAAACAGCTCTGTTTCTTTGTTTGTCATGTCTTTATCTGTTACAAAGGACATAGGAAGGCAGACCACAGGCTAAACAGCTCTGTTTCTTTGTCATGTCTTTATCTGTTACAAAGGACATAGGAAGGCAGACCACAGGCTAAACAGCTCTGTTTCTTTGTTTTGTCATGTCTTTATCTGCTACAAAGGACACAGGAAGGCAGACCACAGGCTAAACAGCTCTGTTTCTTTGCTTTGTCATGTCTTTATCTGTTACAAAGGACATAGGAAGGCAGACCACAGGCTAAACAGATCTGTTTCTTTGCTTTGTCATGTCTTTATCTGTTACAAAGGACACAGGAAGGCAGACCACAGGCTAAACAGCTCTGTTTCTTTGTCATGTCTTTATCTGTTACAAAGGACACAGGAAGGCAGACCACAGGCTAAACAGCTCTGTTTCTTTGTTTTGTCATGTCTTTATCTGTTACAAAGGACACAGGAAGGCAGACCACAGGCTAAACAGCTCTGTTTCTTTGTTTTGTCATGTCTTTATCTGTTACAAAGGACACAGGAAGGCAGACCACAGGCTAAACAGCTCTGTTTCTTTGCTTTGTCATGTCTTTATCTGCTACAAAGGACACAGGAAGGCAGACCACAGGCTAAACAGCTCTGTTTCTTTGTCATGTCTTTATCTGTTACAAAGGACACAGGAAGGCAGACCACAGGCTAAACAGCTCTGTTTCTTTGTTTTGTCATGTCTTTATCTGTTACAAAGGACACAGGAAGGCAGACCACAGGCTAAACAGCTCTGTTTCTTTGTCATGTCTTTATCTGTTACAAAGGACATAGGAAGGCAGACCACAGGCTAAACAGCTCTGTTTCTTTGTCATGTCTTTATCTGTTACAAAGGACACAGGAAGGCAGACCACAGGCTAAACAGCTCTGTTTCTTTGTCATGTCTTTATCTGTTACAAAGGACACAGGAAGGCAGACCACAGGCTAAACAGCTCTGTTTCTTTGTCATGTCTTTATCTGTTACAAAGGACACAGGAAGGCAGACCACAGGCTAAACATCTCTGTTTCTTTGTCATGTCTTTATCTGTTACAAAGGACACAGGAAGGCAGACCACAGGCTAAACAGCTCTGTTTCTTTGTTTTGTCATGTCTTTATCTGTTACAAAGGACACAGGAAGGCAGACCACAGGCTAAACAGCTCTGTTTCTTTGTCATGTCTTTATCTGTTACAAAGGACATAGGAAGGCAGACCACAGGCTAAACAGCTCTGTTTCTTTGTTTTGTCATGTCTTTATCTGTTACAAAGGACACAGGAAGGCAGACCACAGGCTAAACAGCTCTGTTTCTTTGTTTTGTCTTTATCTGTTACAAAGGACACAGGAAGGCAGACCACAGGCTAAACAGCTCTGTTTCTTTGTCATGTCTTTATCTGTTACAAAGGACATAGGAAGGCAGACCACAGGCTAAACATCTCTGTTTCTTTGTCATGTCTTTATCTGTTACAAAGGACACAGGAAGGCAGACCACAGGCTAAACAGCTCTGTTTCTTTGTCATGTCTTTATCTGTTACAAAGGACACAGGAAGGCAGACCACAGGCTAAACATCTCTGTTTCTTTGTTTGTCATGTCTTTATCTGTTACAAAGAACACAGGAAGGCAGACCACAGGCTAAACATCTCTGTTTCTTTGTCATGTCTTTATCTGTTACAAAGAACACAGGAAGGCAGACCACAGGCTAAACATCTCTGTTTCTTTGTCATGTCTTTATCTGTTACAAAGAACACAGGAAGGCAGACCACAGGCTAAACATCTCTTTTCTTTGTCATGTCTTTATCTGTTACAAAGTACACAGGAAGGCAGACCACAGGCTAAACATCTCTGTTTCTTTGTCATGTCTTTATCTGTTACAAAGGACACAGGAAGGCAGACCACAGGCTAAACAGCTCTGTTTCTTTGTTTTGTCATGTCTTTATCTGTTACAAAGGACACAGGAAGGCAGACCACAGGCTAAACAGCTCTGTTTCTTTGTCATGTCTTTATCTGTTACAAAGGACACAGGAAGGCAGACCACAGGCTAAACATCTCTGTTTCTTTGTTTTGGTCATGTCTTTATCTGTTACAAAGGACACAGGAAGGCAGACCACAGGCTAAACAGCTCTGTTTCTGTGTCATGTCTTTATCTGTTACAAAGGGACACAGGAAGGCAGACCACAGGCTAAACAGCTCTGTTTCTTTGTTTTGTCATGTCTTTATCTGCTACAAAGGACACAGGAAGGCAGACCACAGACTAAACAGCTCTGTTTCTTTGTCATGTCTTTATCTGTTACAAAGGACATAGGAAGGCAGACCACAGGCTAAACATCTCTGTTTCTTTGTCATGTCTTTATCTGTTACAAAGGACATAGGAAGGCAGACTACAGGCTAAACAGCTCTGTTTCTTTGTCATGTCTTTATCTGTTACAAAGGACACAGGAAGGCAGACCACAGGCTAAACAGCTCTGTTTCTTTGTTTTGTCATGTCTTTATCTGTTACAAAGGACACAGGAAGGCAGACCACAGACTAAACAGCTCTGTTTCTTTGTCATGTCTTTATCTGTTACAAAGGACAAAGGAAGGCAGACCACAGGCTAAACAGCTCTGTTTCTTTGTTTTGTCATGTCTTTATCTGTTACAAAGGACAAAGGAAGGCAGACCACAGGCTAAACAGCTCTGTTTCTTTGTTTTGTCATGTCTTTATCTGTTACAAAGGACACAGGAATGCAGACCACAGGCTAAACAGCTCTG
>JAGGCT020004145.1:125557-130557 GCA_017654935.2 Phymorhynchus buccinoides
AGACATGACAAAAGTGAACGAGCTGTTTATCCTGTAGTCTGCCTTCCTGTGTCCTTTGTACAGATAAAGACATACAAAACAAAGAAACAGAGCTGTTTAGCCTGTGGTCCTACCTTCCTGTGTCCTTTGTAACGATAGAAGACATGACAAACAAAGAACGAGCGGTTTTAGCCTGTGGTCTGCCTTCCTGTGTCCTTTGGAATAAACAGATAAAGACTGACAAAAGAAACAGCTGTTTAGTCTGTAGTCTGCTTCCTATGTCCTTTTTAACAGATAAAGACTGACAAAACAAAGAACAGAGCTGTTTACCTGTGGTCTGCCTTCCTGTGTTCTTTTACCAGATAAAGAACATGACAAAGAAACAGCTGTTTAGTCTGTAGTCGGTCTTCCTATGTCCTTTGTAACAGATTAAAGACATGACAAAACAAAGAAACAGAGCTGTTTAGCCTGTGGTCTTCCTTCCTGTGTTCTTTGTAACAGATAAATACATGACAAAGAACAGCTGTTTAGTCTGTAGTCTGTCTTCCAGTCCTTGTACAGATAAGACATGACCACAACAAAGAACATAAAAAAAGGAGAGAAAGGGAGCTGTTAGCCTGTGGTCTGCTTCCTATGTCCTTGTAACAGATAAAGACATGACAAAACAAAGAAAAGAGCTGTTTAGCCGTGGTCTGCTTGCTGTGTCTTTTGTAACATATAAGAATGACAAAACAAGAAACAGCGCTGTTATCCTGTGGTCTGCCTTCCTATGTCCTTTGTAACAGATAAAGACTGACAAAACAAAGAACAGAGATGTTTAGCCTGTGTCTGCCTTCCCCGTGTCCTTTGTAACAGATAAGACATGAAAAAGGAAACGCTGTTTAGCCTGTGGTCTGCCTTCCTATGTCCTTTGTAACAAATAAAGACAAAACAAAGAACAAGCCTGTTTACCTGTGGCTGCCTTCCTATGTCCTTTGTAACAGATAAAGACAGACAAAGAAACAGAGCTGTTTGCCTGTGGTTCTGCCTTCCTGTGTCCTTTGTAACAGATAAAGACATGACAAAACAAGAAACAGAGCTGTTTACCTGTTGTCTGCCTTTCCTGTGTCCTTTGTACAGATAAAGACATGACAAAGAAACAGAGCTTTTTAGCCTTTGGTCTGCCTTCCCTGTGTCCTTTGTAACAGATAAAGACTGACAAAGATAGAACAGGCTGTTTAGCCTGTTGGTCTGCTTCCTGTGTCCTTTGTAACGATAAAGGACATGACAAAGAAACAGGTGTTTAGGGCCTGTGGTCTGCCTTCCTTTGGTCCTTTGTAACAGATAAAGACATACAAAGAAAGAGAGCTGTTTAGCCTGTGGTACCTGCCTTCCTTGTCCTTTTTAACAGATAAAGACATGACAAAGAAACAGAGCTGGTTTAGCCTGTGTCTGCCTCCTATGTCCTTTGTACAGATAAAGACATGACAAAGAACAGAGCTGTTAGCCTGTGGTCTGCCTTCCTATGTCCTTTGTAACGATAAAGTACATGACAAGAAACAGAGCTGTTTTAGCCTGTGTCCTCCGTCCTGTGTCTTTGTAACAGTAAAGACATGACAAAGAAACAGGAGCTGTTTAGCCTGTGGTCTTCCTTCCTGTGTCCTTTGTAACAGATAAAGACGTGAAAACCAAAACAAAGAAACAGAGCTGTTTAGCCCTGTGGTCCTGCCTTCCTATGTCCTTTGTACGATAAGACACGGAAAAAATAACTGAGCTGCTTGAATTCATCTGCAATCCATGTGTGCTTTGTTAGCTCTGTTTTCCAAGCTCACGACTTCACTGTTTCAATCTCTGTGGTGCTTTTGTAGCTGCTTTGGTCCAGCTCAACGATCACTGTTTCAATCTCTGTGTGCTTTGTTGCTGCTGTTTTCCAAGCTCAACGATTCACTGTTTCAATCTCTGTGTGCTTTGTAGCTGTTGTTTTCCAAGCTCAACGATTCACTGTTTCAATCTCTGTGTGCTTTGTAGCTGTTGTTTTCCAAGCTCAACGATTCACTGTTTCAATCTCTGTGTGCTTTGTAGCTGTTGTTTTCCAAGCTCAACGATTCACTGTTTCAATCTCTGTGTGCTTTGTAGCTGTTGTTTTCCAAGCTCAACGATTCACTGTTTCAATTTGCTCCATTTGTCATTCATTGTTCTGTTTGTCACCAAAAACAAGCACATATTGTCCACATCTTGTCTATTGCTTACTAGTCCATCTTGTCTATTGCGTACTGGTTGATACATTAAGTCCATGGTTAGTGTTCAATAAAGGTATTCTAGTTGATATATTAAGTGTTCGATAAAGGTGTTCCGAAGTATTACCAGGCTACAATATGGGCGTTTTGGTGGTTTTTTCTTTCTGGTTGATATTTTGCGTTCGATAAAGGTATTCTGAAGTATTACCAGGCTACAAATGTGGGTGTTTTTTTCTTTCTAGTTGATATATTGTGTTCGATAAAGGTATTCTGAAGTATTACCAGGCTACAAATGTGGGTGTTTTTTTCTTTCTAGTTGATATATTAATTGTTCGATAAAGGTATTCTGAAGTATTACCAGGCTACAAATGTGGGTGTTTTTTTCTTTCTAGTTGATATATTAATTGTTCGATAAAGGTATTCTGAAGTATTACCAGGCTACAAATGTGGGTGTTTTTTCTTACTAGTTGATATATTGTGTTCGATAAAGGTATTCCGAAGTATTACCAGGCTACAAATGTGGGTGTTTTTTTCTTTCTAGTTGATATATTGTGTTCGATAAAAGTATTCCGAAGTATTACCAGGCTACAAATGTGGGTGTTTTTTCTTACTAGTTGATATATTGTGTTCGATAAAGGTATTCCGAAGTATTACCAGGCTACAAATGTGGGTGTTTTTTTCTTTCTAGTTGATATATTGTGTTCGATAAAGGTATTCCGAAGTATTACCAGGCTACAAATGTGGGTGTTTTTTCTTACTAGTTGATATATTGTGTTCGATAAAGGTATTCTGAAGTATTACCAGGCTACAAATGTGGGTGTTTTTTTCTTTCTAGTTGATATATTGTGTTCGATAAAGGTATTCCGAAGTATTACCAGGCTACAAATGTGGGTGTTTTTTCTTACTAGTTGATATATTGTGTTCGATAAAGGTATTCCGAAGTATTACCAGGCTACAAATGTGGGGTGTTTTTTTAATTTCTAGTTGATTTATTTGATGATTTTGCTGAGTAGCTATGTTCATCCTGAAGATGAATCCACCCCCTGGTTCAAATTTTAAAAGGTCAGGACGGAAATATTAAAGAAATTCTGCTCCAATTGACGTGTGCGCATGCGTGTGCACACACACAAACACACACGCTCAAGTGTGTGCACAACACCCCCACCCCACCCCCACACATCACTGCTTTTTTCTGTTTGCGGAACAACCTGTTCTTTGTTTTCAAGTTTTCTTGCACACTTGCCAGACTGTAGCCAAGCCTTAAGAGCCAGGGCTCTCTGCACCATCTTGTTTTCAGTAGATCTAGCTTGCTTCTCCAGCTTGTGGCAGTGGCAGCGCACGAATCGCCATTTTAATGTCATCTCACCGCCTACTTGAGATTTTAAAGAGTATATCTCACACATGGTTTGAGATTCTAGGGGGCGATTTGAGAGGTCTAGAGAGTAAATACGCACAATCTCTACATTTTCAGAAACCCTGATGAATATTACTCAGTATTGCTTACCACTTCCAATGTCTGTTTCTTTTAACAGGCAGAACAGTTGGTCTCCATGACTCAGATGGCTGAGGAGAACAGACGACTGGCCCGTCTGTGTGACCAGAAAACAGACGACCAAGGACAGACAACTCCTGTCCAGTCCCCCTCTTCAGCCTCAGAGGCAGAAAACAACCCCCCTTCTGCAAACCCAGAGCACGTAGCATTGCTGCCTGACAGCAAAGAGACAGGTCCATGGCTGCAGACAATGTCTGACTGTGTCAGACCCTCTTCTGCAAACCCAGAGCACGTAGCATTGCTGCCTGACAGCAAGGAGACAGGTTCATGGCTACAGACAATGTCTGCCACAGCCAGGGACAAGAGTGGAAGAACTGACAAGGGTAGTGCTGTTGCGGGCATGACTGACAAGAGTAGTGTTGTTGCCAGCTTTACAGACAAGAGTAGTGCTGTTGCCGGCATAACTGACAAGAGTAGTGCTGTTGCCAGCTTTACAGAGAAGAGTGCTGTTGCTGCCATGAATGACAAGAACGATGCTGTTGCCGGCATGACTGACAAGAGTAGTGTTGTTGCCAGCTTTACAGACAAGAGTAGTGCTGTTGCTGCCATGAATAACAAGAACAATGCTGTTGCTGGCTTAACCGATGCCGATCTGGACTTTCTGCTGGAGAATGATGATGTTGAAGGTCAGTCCAGTGGTCAAGGTCATGTGCCAAGGTCATCAGAGGACAAGTCAAGGTCACCAGAAGACAGGTCAAACTGTCCAGAGGACAAGTCGAGGTCATCAGGAGACAGTTCAAAGTCATCTTTCGCGGGTCACAAGCCATCAGGGTCAAAGGTGACAGAGTGTGACCTTGATGATCTGACAGTGAAGAGTTCACAACCTTCAGCATCCATCACCATTGGTGAGTATTGGGTCATGTGACTTAGTGACATGTGACATGTCATGTGAAAGAGTGTGACCTTGATGACCTGACAGTGAAGAGTTCACAGCCTTCATATCCTGCTTTACTTTCAGATGCACCCACACCTATGCCTTGCAGTTCATATCCTGCTTTGCTTTCAGATGCACCCACACCTATGCCTTCCAGTTCATATCCTGCTTTACTTTCAGATGCACCCACACCTATGGCTTGCAGTTCATATCCTGCTTTACATTCAGATGCACCCACACCTATGCCTTGCAGTTCATATCCAATCCTGCTTTGCTTTCAGATGCACCCACACCTATGCCTTGCAGTTCATATCCTGCTTTACTTTCAGATGCACCCACACCTATGCCTTGCAGTTCATATCCTGCTTTACTTTCAGAT
>JAGGCT020004145.1:135557-159502 GCA_017654935.2 Phymorhynchus buccinoides
CTAAATCAGGTTGTTGCCTATCTCGCTCATCAACTGTAGAAACATAACTACGGACTGCACATGTTACTACATTGTATTCTAGCATTCCTGAAATCTTGAACATTAAGTATTGATGCTTGAATCCAGTCATGAAAAAAGAGAACGTTTCCTCTGTATTTTATATTAAAGTTGTTCCACAAGAGAGATGAAAAACGATTGATTTTGTTATGATCCAACTACATTTTTAATACAGTTCTCCAGAAGGTTGAACGAATATGTTGAAAATTCTTAAATAAAGCACTACTTGCATTTGCATAAAAACAGAAGTAATTTTTCCCCAAACGTAAAAAGTTTTTTGTTGGGATTAACGTCCATTTCTCTGGTTCTCTTGTGGTGCAAAGTCGCACTGCCCACTGCAAAATGAATAATATCTGCATTTGCCTGATGTCTATCATTTTCAAACCACCTACTCCAAATTCACTACATAGAACCGTTCTTTTACTTTTTCCAATGCCCTTTTATTACAGTTCTGTTTTCTCCAGAGAAACCTAAAAAGTAGTTGGTTGATTTCAATCAATGCATCATCTGGAATGATGAAAGCTTGCATAAAATACACAAACTGTGAAATTAGGAAAGTTTTTATAACACATAGTTTCCCCATGATGCTTAAATTTCGTTTTTCCCATGAATGAATAATTCTTTTGACAGTATCAATTTTCTGTAGCCAATTCTCTTTCACAAGAGAAGCTGATTTGTCATTTTCAAAATAAATTCCCAAAATTTTAACTCTTTTTTTCCAAACAAACCCATAGAATGAATCATTACAAAACTTCTTACTTCCAAGCCACATTGCCGTATATTTATTCTGGTTTAGTACCAATCCTGAGACTAAGGAGAATTCATTCATTATGTTAAGCGCGTGCTGCATATCCATTTCATCTCTTAAAAACAGGGTTACATCATCAGCGTAAAGTGCGATTTTTATAAGACTTGCAAGTAAGTCATTATCACATGTCCATAAATGTAGGCCTTTAATACCATTACAGTGTCTGATTTTAATTGCTATGAGTTCTATGGCCACTGCAAACATCAAAGGTGAACAAGGACAACCTTGCCGAATTCCTGAATCAACTGGAAAATACTCTGATATCCAGCCACTGTACTTAATACAACTTTGTGCATTGGACATTATCACCTTCACCCAGTTCATAAAGTCTGGACCGAAACCAAACTTCTTAAAGGCAATTATCATATAGTCCTTGGATATGCGATCAAATGCTTGAGAATAATCAATATTTACCAGCAAGCCAGGTTTATCCTCTATATTAAGTTGCTCTATAACATCATCTATAAGCCTCAATAACTTAGCTGTAATGAACCCCACTTGATCGTCATTCACAATATCATGTATTACGTCTCCCAAGCGGATAGCCATAGCCTTAGTCAAAATTTTATAATCACTATTTGTTAAAGAAATTGGTCTCCAATTTTTTTAATTGTTTCTAGGCAATTCCTTACCTTTATGTATCAAAGTAATAACGGCCTTTCGTTGCGTAATTGATAGTGCTCCCTTCTCAAACGCTAAATTGAATGATAAAATTAATATTTTTTTAAGCTTTTGCCAAAAGACTGAAAAATTCTACAGTAATACCATCGCTTCCTGGTGATGACCCATTATTTAGACACTTTAATGCAGCAAGTAGTTCATGTTCCGTTACCGTGCCTTCACAACTGCTTTTCTGAGAATCAGACACTTGAGGGAGATTAGCATTTGCCATAAAGGCATCAACCTTTTGCACCAGGCCTTCCTGCATTATCTTCTTCTTATATAAATTTGTAAAGTAATTCTTTTGCACTTTCATTATTTCTGATTGATCAGTTACTACCTTAATATTTTCATCTAAAATCCCTTCCATTACTTTAGCATTTGCTCTTGCTTTTTCTAAATTGAGAATTAGTGGGTTTTTTCTCCCTCTTCTACCCATTTCACCCGTGATCTTATTTGAGCAGTTCGGGCTTTGTAATTTTCAAGTATTTCCATTTTTAAAGTTAGATGAGAGCGTTCGTTTTGAGTCTTAAGACAATGGGGATTTATTGCCAGCTGAGTGTCTATGTCATTCAGTCTGCAATATAGGTCTAATAGCTCATTTTTCCTCTCAATGCTTTTAAGTTTACTATAATCGAGAGTGAAGTTTTTAATTTTCAATTTCAAAGTTTCCCATTCCATTTGATAGTCAGGGCCTTCTTGTATTTCTGATGTGTGTAAATCTATCAAGTTGTTCATTTCATTAACATATAGACCTGGTCTCTCAGTAAAGAATTATTAAATTTCCATAAGCCGGGACCCCTTTTAATATTGCTAAATTTTACTGTAATAGAACATGCTCTATGGTCAGCGAACGGTATAGAATGAATGCTGGCTTCCAGCGCTTTGTCAAATACATCAGAGCTAGTTATTATATAATCGAGTCTTCTTGCTAAGAAAGGTGATTTTGTACTCCAAGTAAATTCTTTTTCCTGGGGATGGAACAACCTCCAGACATCGAACAGATTGTGGCTACCCAACAGATCACGGAATGTTTCCACAGTGGTTTTTGCATGTGATCCACCTGCAACGATATCAACATCATTATTTAAGACACAATTGAAATAATGTTTTCTAACAATAGATTAGATATTACATTATCAAGCTCATTAAAGAAAACCATCTTCTCAGGAATATCGTTTGGAGCATACACATTTATGATGGTCATTTTTCTCTGTGATAGTTCAGCTTCTACGGCTAATATTCTACGAGAATTGTACACAGTTTCACATTTCTCAACTAAATCTTTTCGAAACAGGATAATTTGCCCCGAACTATGAGCACTAAAGTCATTCCATATAAGTTTACCACCACCCCATTCTTGTTTCCATTGTTCAATTACTTCTTTTGTCACATGTGTTTCTTGTAAGCAGATAACGTCATACTTTTTATTTTTAACGTAATTAAATAATGATCTTCTCTTATTGCGAAACCGAAGTCCCCGTACATTTAATGAAAGTAAACGCATGTTTGAATCGCAAGCCATAAGGAGTGTCCAGTAAACATAGCCATAATCCGTATCCAGTCCACAGGCCCATTATCATGTCCGAAAAACAAAGTGGGTGTCGCCAACAAAAGGTCGCGCCGGCATGCTTGCCGACCCTCTACCCGTCGTGTCATCGAGTGAGGCTGACCGCGCACGTGCAGTACGTGAATATTGCCTAGCCACCTTGGAGTGACACGCTCAGCGAAGCAGGGGAAAGTTCCTCTTCTGACCTCGGGCCGTTTAACACCGGTGTCAATCTGCGATGGTTCCTCCCCCCCTTCACAAAGATGTTCTCCCTGTCCAGAAGTTACACGAGTATTCGTGCGTGAAGTCGACGTCAATTTCGGCTCTGGTTGCGTCTCTGGCACTACCACTTCCTTGGAGTCTGTTGTTGTTGTTATCAGTAAACATACAGTGTTCATCTTCTTGTTGTTGTTATTATCAGTAAACATACAGTGTTCATCTTCTTCTTCTTGTTGTTATTATCAGTAAGCATACAGTGTTCATCTTGTTGTTGTTGTTATTATCAGTAAACATACAGTGTTCATCTTCTTGTTGTTGTTGTTATTATCAGTAAACATACAGTGTTCATCTTGTTGTTGTTGTTATTATCAGTAAACATACAGTGTTCATCTTCTTGTTCTTGTTGTTATTATCAGTAAGCATACAGTGTTCATCTTGTTGTTGTTGTTATTATCAGTAAACATACAGTGTTCATCTTCTTGTTGTTGTTGTTATTATCAGTAAACATACAGTGTTCATCTTGTTGTTGTTGTTATTATCAGTAAACATACAGTGTTCATCTTCTTGTTGTTGTTGTTATTATCAGTAAACATACAGTGTTCATCTTGTTGTTGTTGTTATTATCAGTAAACATACAGTGTTCATCTTGTTGTTGTTGTTATTATCAGTAAACATACAGTGTTCATCTTGTTGTTGTTGTTATTATCAGTAAACATACAGTGTTCATCTTCTTGTTGTTGTTGTTATTATCAGTAAACATACAGTGTTCATCTTGTTGTTGTTGTTATTATCAGTAAACATACAGTGTTCATCTTCTTGTTGTTGTTGTTATTATCAGTAAACATACAGTGTTCATCTTGTTTGTTGTTGTTATTATCAGTAAACATACAGTGTTCATCTTCTTGTTGTTGTTATTATCAGTAAACATACAGTGTTCATCTTGTTGTTGTTCTTGTTGTTGTTATCAGTAAACATACAGTGTTCATCTTGTTGTTTGTTCTTGTTATTATCAGTAAACATACAGTGTTCATCTTCTTCTTCTTGTTGTTATTATCAGTAAACATACAGTGTTCATCTTCTTGTTGTTGTTGTTATCAGTAAACATACAGTGCTTCATCTTGTTGTTGTTGTTGTTGTTATCAGTAAACATACAGTGTTTCATTATCAGTAAACATACAGTGTTCATCTTGTTGTTGTTCTTGTTGTTATCAGTAAACATACAGTGTTCATCTTGTTGTTTGTTGTTGTGTGTTATTATCAGTAAACATACAGTGTTCATCTTCTTCTTGTTGTTGTTATTATCAGTAAACATACAGTGTTCATCTTGTTGTTGTTGTTGTTGTTATTATCAGTAAACATACAGTGTTCATCTTGTTGTTGTTGTTGTTGATTATGTTATCAGTAAACATACAGTGTTCAGTAAACATCTTGTTCATCTTGTTGTTGTTGTTATTATCAGTAAACATACAGTGTTCACCATACAGTGTGTTGTTGTTCTTGTTGTTGTTATCAGTAAACATACAGTGTTCATCTTCTTGTTGTTGTTATTAAACATTGTTGTTGTTATCAGTAAACATACAGTGTTCATCTTGTTGTTGTTGTTGTTATCAGTAAACATACAGTGTTCATCTTGTTGTTGTTCATCTTGTTGTTATCAGTAAACATACAGTGTTCATCTTGTTGTTGTTGTTATTATCAGTAAACATACAGTGTTCATCTTGTTGTTGTTGTTGTATTTGTTAGTGTTATCAGTAAACATACAGTGTTCAGTCATCTTGTTGTTGTTGTTGTTGTTATCAGTAAACATACAGTGTTCATCTTGTTGTTGTTGTTGTTGTTATCAGTAAACATACAGTGTTCATCTTGTTGTTGTTGTTGTTATTATCAGTAAACATACAGTGTTCATCTTGTTGTTGTTGTTGTTATTATCAGTAAACATACAGTGTTCATCTTGTTGTTTCATCTTGTTGTTATTATCAGTAAACATACAGTGTTCATCTTGTTGTTGTTTTTGTTGTTATTATCAGTAAACATACAGTGTTCATCTTGTTGTTGTTGTTATTATCAGTAAACATACAGTGTTCATCTTGTTGTTGTTGTTGTTATCAGTAAACATACAGTGTTCATCTAGTTGTTTGTTGTTGTTATTATCAGTAAACATACAGTGTTCATCTTGTTGTTGTTGTTGTTATTATCAGTAAACATACAGTGTTCATCTTGTTGTTGTTGTTGTTATTATCAGTAAACATACAGTGTTCATCTTGTTGTTGTTGTTATTATCAGTAAACATACAGTGTTCATCTTGTTGTTTGTTGTTGTTATCAGTAAACATACAGTGTTCATCTTGTTGTTGTTGTTGTTATCAGTAAACATACAGTGTTCATCTAGTTATTGTTGTTATTATCAGTAAACATACAGTGTTCATCTTGTTGTTGTTGTTATTATCAGTAAACATACAGTGTTCATCTTGTTTTGTTTGTTGTTGTCAGTTAACATACAGTAAACATACAGTGTTCATCTTGTTGTTATCAGTAAACATACAGTGTTCATCTTGTTGTTGTTCTTGTTATTATCAGTAAACATACAGTGTTCATCTTGTTGTTGTTGTTGTTATTATCAGTAAACATACAGTGTTCATCTTGTTGTTGTTGTTGTTGTTGTTATTATCAGTAAACATACAGTGTTCATCTTGTTGTGTTGTTGTTGTTATTATCAGTAAACATACAGTGTTCATCTTCATGTTGTTGTTGTTATTATCAGTAAACATACAGTGTTCAATCTTGTTGTTGTGTGTTATTATCAGTAAACAAACATTCATCTTGTTGTTTATCAGTAAGCATACAGTGTTCATGGTGTTGTTGTTGTTGTTGTTATTATCAGTAAACATACAGTGTTCATCTTGTTGTTGTGTTATTTGTTATTGTTATCAGTAAACATACAGTGTTCATCTAGTTGTTTCATGTTGTTGTTATCAAGTAAACATACAGTGTTCATCTAGTTGTTTCATCTTGTTGTTATCAGTAAACATACAGTGTTCATCTAGTTGTTTCATCTTGTTGTTGTTATCAGTAAACATACAGTGTTCATCTTGTTGTTTCATCTTGTTGTTATCAGTAAACATACAGTGTTCATCTAGTTGTTTCATCTTGTTGTTATTATCAGTAAACATACAATGTTTTGCTTTATGACCCGATGTTTCAGGTTGTTGTTGTGTTATTATCAGTAAAGATACACTGTTCATCTTGTTGTTTCATGTTGTTGTTGTGTTATTATCAGTAAACATAGTGTTTTGTTTCATGACCCAATGTTTCGTGTTGTGTTATTATCAGTAAAAATACAGTTTTGTTTCATGACCCAATGTTTCGTGTTGTGTTATTATCAGTAAAGATAGTTTTGTTTCATGACCCAATGTTTCGTGTTGTGTTATTATCAGTAAAGATACAGTTTTGTTTCATGACCCGATGTTTCGTGTTGTGTGTTGTGCAGAATCCAAGATGGTGGCAGAGTCAGCTGACCTGGAGGACTGGCTGGACAGCGTACTGGATGACTGACATGACACATGACTGACAAATGACTGACATGATAGATGACTGACATGATAGATGGCTGACATGGCATATGACTGACATGATACATGACTGACATGACACATGACTGACATATGACTGACATGACTGGCATATGACTGATGTGACACCTGACTGACACCTGACTGAAATGACATGACTGACATATGACATGACTGACACGGCAGATGACTGATGACTGACACATGACTCGCATGACTGATGACTAACAGATGACTGATAGGTGACTGACAGATGACTCCTAGATGACTGACAGATGACTGATGACTAACAGGTGACTGGCAGATGACGGACAGATGACTGACATGGCAGATGACTAACAGATGACTGACAGCTGACTGACAGATGACTAACAGATGACTGACAGATGACTAACAAATGACTAACAGATGACTGACTGATGACTAACAGATGACTGATAGATGACTAACATGACTGACAGATGACTAACAGATGACTGACAGCTGACCTGGAGGACTGGCGTGACTGTGTGCTGGATGACTGACAGATGACTGACATGACAGATGACTGACATATGGCATGACTGACATGACAGATGACTTACATGACAGGTGACTGACAGATGACCTGGAGGATTCGCTACTGCAACACTTGCTCTTGGAGCTTGGTTTCCACAAACACTATCCATATTATCTACTGCAACACTTGGAGCTTGGTTTCCACAAACACTATCCATATTATCTACTGCAATACTTGGAGCTTGGTTTCCACAAACACTATCCATAATTATTATCTACTGCATGCAACACTTGGAGCTTGGTTTCCACAAACACTATCCATATTATCTACTGCAACACTTGCTCTTGGAGCTTGTTTCCACAAACTATCCATATTATCTACTGCAACACTTGGAGCTTGGTTTCCACAAACACTATCCATATTATCTACTGCAACACTTGGAGCTTGGTTTCCACAAACACTATCCATATTATCTACTGCAACACTTGCTCTTGGAGCTTGTTTCCACAAACACTATCCATATTATCTACTGCAACACTTGGAGCTTGGTTTCCACAAACACTATCCATATTATCTACTGCAACACTTTGAGCTTGGTTTCCACAAACACTATCCATAATTATTATCTACTGCATGCAACACTTGGAGCTTGGTTTCCACAAACACTATCCATATTATCTACTGCAACACTTGGAGCTTGGTTTCCACAAACACTATCCATATTATCTACTGCAACACTTGGAGCTTGTTTCCACAAACTATCCATATTATCTACTGCAACACTTGGAGCTTGGTTTCCACAAACACTATCCATATTATCTACTGCAACACTTTGAGCTTGGTTTCCACAAACACTATCCATATTATCTACTGCTGCAACACTTGGAGCTTGGTTTCCACAAACACTATCCATATTATCTACTGCAACACTTGGAGCTTGGTTTCCACAAACACTATCCATATTATCTACTGCAACACTTGGAGCTTGGTTTCCACAAACACTATCCATATTATCTACTGCATGCAACTTTTGGAGCTTGGTTTCCACAAACACTATCCATATTATCTACTGCAACACTTGGAGCTTGGTTTCCACAAACACTATCCATAATTATTATCTACTGCATGCAACACTTGGAGCTTGGTTTCCACAAACACTATCCATATTATCTACTGCAACACTTGCTGTTGGAGCTTGGTTTCCACAAACACTATAGGAATGGCCTGAGATTTTATGTTGTGTTTTTCCCGGGCCCCTTAAGTATGTGTTTTGAAATGTATTATGTAGACAGAGAGAGGAAGGAAGAGAGAGAGACAGCAATGGAGAGAGAAAGAAAGATGTTGTGTCTTGTGTGATAGCTTGCCAATGATTAAGAAGAAAGCTAGTATGTGTTTTGAAATGTATTATGTAGACAGAGAGAGGAAGGAAGAGAGAGAGACAGGAATGGAGAGAGAAAGAAAGATGTTGTGTCTTGTGTGATAGCTTGCCAATGATTAAGAAGAAAGCTAGCATGTGTTTTGAAATGTATTATGTAGACAGAGAGAGGAAGGAAGAGAGACAGGAATGGAGAGAGAAAGAAAGATGTTGTGTCTTGTGTGATAGCTTGCCAATGATTAAGAAGAAAGCTAGCATGTAGCAGGCCTGAAGTGTCTGATGGTTAGAGTGACGCTGCATTTAGATTTTGTCCTAAGGACGACGTTGCCTTCAACAGTTACTGGTGACACAACTTTATGTCCACTTTTGCATTGTGTACATGTGTCCACTTTTGCATTGTGTACATGTGTCCACTTTTGCATTGTCTACATGTGTCATGTGTCTACATGTACATGTGTCTACATGTGTTCCACCTTTGCACTGTGTCATTGTCATGTGTACATGTCATGTTACATGTGTCACGTTGCATTGTACATGTGTCATTGTCTACATGTGTCCACTTTTGCATTGTGTACATGTGTCACTTTTGCACTGTACATGTGTCAAGTGCATTGTCACATGTGTCATTGTGTACATGTGTTACATGTACATGTCCACGTTTGCATTGTCTACATGTGTCATTGTTGTGTACATGTGTCCACGTTTGTCTGTACATGTGTCCACGTTTGCATTGTCTACATGTGTCATTGTGTACTTGTGTACATGTGTCATTGTGTACATGTGTCCAGTTTTGCATTGTCTACATGTGTCATTGTTTCATTGTGTTCATGTGTCCACTTGTGCTGAGAGAGAGAGTACCCTTCATTGTGTTCATGTGTCCACTGAGAGGGAGTATCCTTCATTGTGTTCATGTGTCACTGAGAGAGAGTACCCTTCATTGTGTACATGTGTCAACTGAGAGAGAGTATCCTTCATTGTGTACATGTGTCCACTGAGAGAGAGAGTACCCTTCATTGTGTACATGTGTCCACTGAGAGAGAGAGATACCCTTCATTGTGTACATGTGTCCACTGAGAGAGAGAGATACCCTTCATTGTGTACATGTGTCCACTGAGAGAGAGAGTATCCTTCATTGTGTACATGTGTCCACATACCCTTCATTGTGCATGTGTCCACTTGTGCATGAGAGAGATACCCTTCATTGTACATGTGTCCACAGAGAGAGAGTACCCTTCATTGTGTACATGTGTCCACTGAGAGAGAGAGATACCCTTCATTGTGTACATGTGTCCACTGAGAGAGAGAGATACCCTTCATTGTGTACATGTGTCCACTGAGAGAGAGAGATACCCTTCATTGTGTACATGTGTCCACTGAGAGAGAGAGAGGGGGGGGGGTAATGTCCTCATTGTGTACATGTGTCCACTGAGAGAGAGTACCCTTCATTGTGTACATGTGTCCACTGAGAGAGAGAGTATCCTTCATTGTGTACATGTGTCCACTGAGAGAGGGAGTATCCTTCATTGTGTACATGTGTCCACTGAGAGAGAGAGTACCCTTCATTGTGTACATGTGTCTGAGAGAGAGAGATACCCTTCATTGTGTACATGTGTCCACTGAGAGAGAGTATCCTTCATTGTGTTCATGTGTCCACTGAGAGAGAGTAACCTTCATTGTGTACATGTGTCCACTGAGAGAGAGTATCCTTCATTGTGTACATGTGTCCACTGAGAGAGAGAGATACCCTTCATTGTGTACATGTGTCCTGAGAGAGAGTACCCTTCATTGTGTACATGTGTCCACTGAGAGAGAGTACCCTTCATTGTGTACATGTGTCCACTGAGAGAGAGAGTAACCTTCATTGTGTACATGTGTCCACTGAGAGAGAGAGATACCCTTCATTGTGTACATGTGTCCACTGAGAGAGAGAGATACCCTTCATTGTGTACATGTGTCCACTGAGAGAGAGAGATACCCTTCATTGTGTACATGTGTCCACTGAGAGAGAGAGATACCCTTCATTGTGTACATGTGTCCACTGAGAGAGAGAGAGTACCCTTCATTGTGTTCATGTGTCCACTGAGAGAGAGAGAGAGTACCCTTCATTGTGTACATGTGTCCACTGAGAGAGAGAGATACCCTTCATTGTGTACATGTGTCCACTGAGAGAGAGAGATACCCTTCATTGTGTACATGTGTCCACTGAGAGAGAGAGATACCCTTCATTGTGTACATGTGTCCACTGAGAGAGAGAGATACCCTTCATTGTGTTCATGTGTCCACTGAGAGAGAGAGATACCCTTCATTGTGTACATGTGTCCACTGAGAGAGAGAGATACCCTTCATTGTGTACATGTGTCCACTGAGAGAGAGAGATAACCTTCATTGTGTACATGTGTCCACTGAGAGAGAGAGTACCCTTCATTGTGTACTGTTCATGTGTCCACAGAGAGAGAGTACCCTTCATTGTGTACATGTGTCCACTGAGAGAGAGAGTTCATGTGTACCCTTCATTGTGTACATGTGTCCACTGAGAGAGAGAGATACCCTTCATTGTGTACATGTGTCCACTGAGAGAGAGTACCCTTCATTGTGTTCATGTGTCCACAGAGAGAGAGTACCCTTCATTGTGTACATGTGTCCACTGAGAGAGAGAGTACCCTTCATTGTGTACATGTGTCCACTGAGAGAGAGAGATACCCTTCATTGTGTTCATGTGTCCACTGAGAGAGAGAGAGTACCCCTCATTGTGTTCATGTGTCCAGAGAGAGAGTACCCTTCATTGTGTACATGTGTCCACTGAGAGAGATACCCTTCATTGTGTTCATGTGTCCACAGAGAGAGAGTACCCTTCATTGTGTACATGTGTCCACTGAGAGAGAGAGTAACCTTCATTGTGTACATGTGTCCACTGAGAGAGAGAGATACCCTTCATTGTGTACATGTGTCCACTGAGAGAGAGTACCTTCATTGTGTTCATGTGTCCACTGAGAGAGAGTACCTTCATTGTGTACATGTGTCCACTGAGAGAGAGTACCCTTCATTGTGTACATGTGTCCACTGAGAGAGAGAGATACCCTTCATTGTGTACATGTGTCCACTGAGAGAGAGAGAGTCCACTGAGAGAGAGTACCCTTCATTGTGTACATGTGTCCACTGAGAGAGGGAGATACCCTTCATTGTGTACATGTGTCCACTGAGAGAGAGAGATACCCTTCATTGTGTACATGTGTCCACTGAGAGAGAGAGATACCCTTCATTGTGTACATGTGTCCACTGAGAGAGAGAGATACCCTTCATTGTGTACATGTGTCCACTGAGAGAGAGAGATACCCTTCATTGTGTACATGTGTCCACTGAGAGAGAGAGATACCCTTCATTGTGTACATGTGTCCACTGAGAGAGAGAGATACCCTTCATTGTGTACATGTGTCCACTGAGAGAGAGAGATACCCTTCATTGTGTACATGTGTCCACTGAGAGAGAGAGATACCCTTCATTGTGTACATGTGTCCACTGAGAGAGAGAGATACCCTTCATTGTGTACATGTGTCCACTGAGAGAGAGAGATACCCTTCATTGTGTACATGTGTCCACTGAGAGAGAGAGATACCCTTCATTGTGTACATGTGTCCACTGAGAGAGAGTAACCTTCATTGTGTACATGTGTCCACTGAGAGAGAGAGTAACCTTCATTGTGTACATGTGTCCACTGAGAGAGAGATGTGTCCACTACCCTTCATTGTGTACATGTGTCCACTGAGAGAGATACCCTTCATTGTGTTCATGTGTCCACTGAGAGAGAGAGAGTACCCTTCATTGTGTTCATGTGTCCACTGAGAGAGAGAGAGAGTACTGAGAGAGAGAGTATCCTTCATTGTGTACATGTGTCCACTGAGAGAGAGTACCCTTCATTGTGTTCATGTGTCAACTGAGAGAGAGTATCCTTCATTGTGTACATGTGTCCACTGAGAGAGAGAGAGTATCCTTCATTGTGTTCATGTGTCCACTGAGAGAGAGTACCCTTCATTGTGTTCATGTGTCCACAGAGAGAGAGTATCCTTCATTGTGTACATGTGTCCACTGAGAGAGAGATTGTGTTCATGTGTACCCTTCATTGTGTACATGTGTCCACTGAGAGAGAGAGAGTACCCCTTCATTGTGTACATGTGTCCACTGAGAGAGAGAGAGTACCCTTCATTGTGTACATGTGTCCACTGAGAGAGAGAGATACCCTTCATTGTGTACATGTGTCCACTGAGAGAGAGTATCCTTCATTGTGTTCATGTGTCCACTGAGAGAGAGTACCCTTCATTGTGTACATGTGTCCACTGAGAGAGAGAGATACCCTTCATTGTGTACATGTGTCCACTGAGAGAGAGAGATACCCTTCATTGTGTACATGTGTCCACTGAGAGAGAGAGATACCCTTCATTGTGTACATGTGTCCACTGAGAGAGAGAGATACCCTTCATTGTGTACATGTGTCCACTGAGAGAGAGAGATAACCTTCATTGTGTACATGTGTCCACTGAGAGAGAGAGATACCCTTCATTGTGTTCATGTGTCCACTGAGAGAGAGAGATACCCTTCATTGTGTTCATGTGTCAACTGAGAGAGAGAGATACCCTTCATTGTGTACATGTGTCCACTGAGAGAGAGAGATACCCTTCATTGTGTACATGTGTCCACTGAGAGAGAGAGATACCCTTCATTGTGTACATGTGTCCACTGAGAGAGAGAGTATCCTTCATTGTGTACATGTGTCCACTGAGAGAGAGAGATACCCTTCATTGTGTACATGTGTCCACTGAAGGAGAGAGATACCCTTCATTGTGTTCATGTGTCCACTGAGAGAGAGAGTACCCTTCATTGTGTACATGTGTCCACTGAGAGAGAGAGATACCCTTCATTGTGTACATGTGTCCACTGAGAGAGAGAGATACCCTTCATTGTGTACATGTGTCCACTGAGAGAGAGTACCTTCAGTACATGTGTACCCTTCATTGTGTACATGTGTCCACTGAGAGAGAGAGATACCCTTCATTGTGTACATGTGTCCACTGAGAGAGAGAGATACCCTTCATTGTGTACATGTGTCCACTGAGAGAGAGAGATACCCTTCATTGTGTACATGTGTCCACTGAGAGAGAGATATCCTTCATTGTGTACATGTGTCCACTGAGAGAGAGAGATACCCTTCATTGTGTACATGTGTCCACTGAGAGAGAGAGATACCCTTCATTGTGTTCATGTGTCCACTGAGAGAGAGAGTACCCTTCATTGTGTACATGTGTCCACTGAGAGAGAGAGATACCCTTCATTGTGTACATGTGTCCACTGAGAGAGAGAGATACCCTTCATTGTGTACATGTGTCCACTGAGAGAGAGAGTACCCTTCATTGTGTACATGTGTCCACTGAGAGAGAGAGATACCCTTCATTGTGTACATGTGTCCACTGAGAGAGAGAGATACCCTTCATTGTGTACATGTGTCCACTGAGAGAGAGAGATACCCTTCATTGTGTACATGTGTCCACTGAGAGAGAGACGATACCCTTCATTGTGTTCATGTGTCCACTGTACCCTTCACTGATGTGTCGAGAGAGAGATACCCTTCATTGTGTACATGTGTCCACTGAGAGAGAGAGATACCCTTCATTGTGTACATGTGTCCACTGAGAGAGAGAGTACCCTTCATTGTGTACATGTGTCCACTGAGAGAGAGTACCCTTCATTGTGTTCATGTGTCCACTGAGAGAGAGAGTATCCTTCATTGTGTTCATGTGTCCACTGAGAGAGAGAGTACCCTTCATTGTGTACATGTGTCCACTGAGAGAGAGAGATACCCTTCATTGTGTACATGTGTCCACTGAGAGAGAGAGATACCCTTCATTGTGTACATGTGTCCACTGAGAGAGAGAGATACCCTTCATTGTGTACATGTGTCCACTGAGAGAGAGAGATACCCTTCATTGTGTACATGTGTCCACTGAGAGAGAGAGATACCCTTCATTGTGTACATGTGTCCACTGAGAGAGAGAGATACCCTTCATTGTGTACATGTGTCCACTGAGAGAGAGAGATACCCTTCATTGTGTACATGTGTCCACTGAGAGAGAGAGAGTACCCTTCATTGTGTACATGTGTCCACTGAGAGAGAGAGTACCCCTCATTGTGTACATGTGTCCACTGAGAGAGAGAGAGTACCCTTCATTGTGTTCATGTGTCCACTTGTGCATGAGAGAGATACCCTTCATTGTGTTCATGTGTCCACTGAGAGAGAGAGAGTACCCTTCATTGTGTTCATGTGTCCACTTGTGCATGAGAGAGTACCCTTCATTGTGTTACATGTGTCCACTGAGAGAGAGATATCCTTCATTGTGTTCATGTGTCCACTTGTGCATGAGAGAGATACCCTTCATTCCGTCATGGTTCATGTGTCCACTGAGAGAGATTACCCTTCCATTCGTGTACATGTGCCCACTTGTGCATGAGAGAGATACCCTCATTGGTTCATGGTCAACTGAGAGAGAGACCCTTCATGTGTCATGTCCACTGTCATGAGAGAGTATCCCTTCATTGGGTCATGTGTCACTTGTGCTGAGAGAGATTACCCTTCATTGTGTTCAGTGTCCACTGAGAGAGTACCCCCTATGTGTCCACTGGCTGAGAGAGTACTTCATTGTGTACGGTCCACTGAGAGAGAGTATCCTTTTTTCCACTGGCACGAAGAGATACCCCATTGGTCAGTGTCCACTGAAGAGAGTACCCCCATTGTGTTCAATGTGTCACTGCATGAGTAGAGAACCCTCATGTGTTCATGTGTCACTTCATTGTGTTCTCTTTTACCAACAAGTAAGAGGCTTGGTTTTTGTAACCCACCCGAACCCCCTTCTTTCCCCATTCTGCTCACAACAGTTGTTTTTAACTTTTGCCATTGATGATCGCATACTCACTGTCTCCACCCCCCACCTTCCCACACCTCTTTCAATTTGTTTTTCTTTTCTGCTAAATTGTGTTCACAAATACATGCCTTGATTCTTTTGTTCCAAGTTAACTGTATCATTTACAGATTGGATTCAGTGTAGAGGGAAAGTATTGTTTTTAGTTTGAATGTGATCACAAATACATGACTTGCTGACTTTAGTTCAAGTTAACTGTATTCGTTCAAGGATTGGATTGTAAGAGGGTAGTATTGTTTCTTCTGCTGAATTGTGTTCACAAATAAATGCCTTGCTCTTTAGTTTCAAGTTAACTGTATCGTTCAAGGATTGGATTGTAGAGGGTATGTATTGGTTTTTGCTGAATGTGCTGAATGTGTTCACAAATACATGCCTTGATTTTTAGTTTCAAGTTTAAATGTATCATTCATAGGATTGGATTGTAGAGGGTATGTATTGGTTTTTTTTTGCTCCTTTTGTTATCTTTTCTGTTTGCTGTTTTCTTGTGTATCTATGTTAATAAAGGCGCATTAATATATCCAATATCCAATATCCAACACATTACGTCATTGGGTGGAATACTGTGGTCATTCCCATGTACGTATCTGCAGGACCGGATGGAGGGAGTGTGCTTTGCGTGCACACCCCTCCCGCCCCTTATATTATCATAAGTCAAAGTGAACATTTGGTAAAATTCTCTTATAACTCTGACCAGAGATCACAGGAGATCAAACAAAACAGCTATTGAAACACCTGAACGTGCTTTACCCTTACTTATCTCAACATGGCCTATTTTGCATTAAAAAAATGAAGCTCACCATATGAACAATTAAGAAAATCACTTCGAAAAAGTAAGTAATCCGGTCCTGATACTGCAAGTGGACTCCTCCTCCTCGTGTTGTGATTTGGTGTGTGTGTGCTGTGTGTGTGCGTGGTGGTGCGTAATGTGGTGTGTGAACGCTCGTGCGTGTGTGTGTGTGTGTGTGTGTGGTGGGGCACGGGCATATGTACGGTTCATATTAGCACGCAGACTACTAGACATCAAGAAAGACTTGCAGGACTGGTGCTAAAGAGACCCAGAGATGCACTGACCCTCCATCCCAAAAGCCAAGAGCAGACAGCCATCCCAGTCCTTTTTTTTGAGCGGAACAAAACTCCCCCGTGCTGTGTTACTTGGGGAGTGGCCACACCCGAAGCAACAGATACAAAACATCATGGGCACTTGCTTGCTCTTCACTCGAGAACCATTGAGACACAATACTAGGACACCCAGTGAAAGTGTCTGTGGGTTTACCACTCCGTATTTCATCACTGCAGAGCCCACCAGCAAAACCACAAATACCAAGAAGGCTATTGTGCATTCAAACATTGCATTCAAACATTGACCACATCGGACAGGCAAGACCAATGCACCCCCAGACAAAGCCCCAGACTGTCGCCTTACGGTCTTATATGTCTCAAAAATAGTCCCTGGGAAAAATGAAATGTTAGGTCTTTACCTAGTATAAGCGTGTCCCAAGACGGGAAGTCTTTTTGTTTTGGCAGCCAAATCAAAACAAGCTAGGGAAAGTTGTAGTAATATAATGCATTATCAATAAAATAAAATAAATCAGTCTACTCGTTATTCTTCTCCATTGTCATCTGCAGACAGACAGCAAAAGTAGAAAGAGAAAGAACACCGTGACCTTCATTGTAGCCACTCCCATTGGGCTGGCCGGAACGGCAGCATGTGTAGTCAGCATTGAGCTTCACGTACTATAGGCTTAGTGTTAGTTCAGTGGAAAGAGGGCACTACGGTAAAGCGTAACAGTATTCGTCCACCTCGCAATTTTGTCCAATACGCACGGTTACTCATTTTGAAACTGTATCTATTCTTAGAGATAATGAATGCACATAACTGTTGTAAACCCTAAAAGGAATAATCCCAATGATAAAAATGTTGTATTTATTAGCTTATTCAATATAATTAAGTGTATGTGATCAGCAGCTTACCAGGTTAAAGTGGACGAATTTGGAACAGTCTACTATACGATATAATAAAGCAAGGAAAACAATACAATCAATTTGAACAATAGCAATACCAATTCAAGATCACGTGTCCAAAAACAGCAATATAAACAAACACAAACAAGCAAGAAGAAATACAAAAATCACAACCCAAACAAATGCAATATAAACAAAGCAAGCAAGCCAACAACAATTGAAGTTCACGTGTGATGAAAAAGTAATGCAAACAATATGAGCAAGCAAGATAGCAAGCGTACTTCCAACGTACATGTCACAAGCAATGCAAAATAAACAACCAGCAAATGGCAATTATCTGCGGCGCTCTGCTTGGGGAAGTACTTTCTTAAATTTCAAGGCTAGACCCGTATTGCTCTTCATGCTCGGTGAATGTCATCTTTATTTATAGAGAGCCTTTGTAGCCACATCAAGGCTAGACCCGTAGTACTCTTCATGCTCGGTGAATGTCATCTTTATTTATAGAGAGCCTTTGTAGCCACATCAAGGCTAGACCCGTAGTACTCTTCATGCTCGGTGAATGTCATCTTTATTTATAGAGAGCCTTTGTAGCCACATCAAGGCTAGACCCGTAGTACTCTTCATGCTCGGTGAATGTCATCTTTATTTATAGAGAGCCTTTGTAGCCACATCAAGGCTAGACCCGTAGTACTCTTCATGCTCGGTGAATGTCATCTTTATTTATAGAGAGCCTTTGTAGCCACATCAAGGCTAGACCCGTAGTACTCTTCATGCTCGGTGAATGTCATCTTTATTTATAGAGAGCCTTTCGTGGCAAACCACGGTTGGTCATATTCACTCCAACCGTGAGCGTACTGGCCCATGCTCGGTCACTGTCATCTTTATTAGACTGCAGAGAGCCTACTGTAGCCACTTTCACTGTTCACACAACTAGAGCCGTAGTACTCTGAGCGTACTGCTCGGTGAATGTCATCTGTTCACAGAGACTGCACAGCACTTGACGGCACACCAGAGCGTCACTGCCCTAGACACTTTCACTATTCGCACAACGCACAGCAACTTGACTTGCAATGCTCATTGAATGTCATACTTTATTTCACATAAATGCACAGCACTTGACTGCAATAGCGTACTGCACTTGACACTTTCACTGTAGACACAACTGCACAGCACTTGACAACAATGATCTTTATTGCATTTGACACTTTCACTGTTCACACAACGCACAGTACTAGACTTCACAAAATAGCGTACTGCGTTGACACTTCAAACAACTGCACAGCAGCTGTTCACATAAATGCACAGCACTTGACTGCAATGAGCGTACTGCACTTGACACTTTCACTGTTCACACAACTGCGCAGCACTTGACTGCAATGAGCGTACTGCACTTGACACTTTCACTGTTCACACAACTGCACAGCACTTGACTGCAATGAGCGCACTGCACTTGACACTTTCACTATTCGCACAACTGCACAGCACTTGACTGCAATGAGCGCATTGCATTTGATACTTGCATCGTTCACATAAATGCACAGCACTTGACTGCAATGAGCGTACTGCACTTGACACTTTCACTGTTGACACAACTGCACAGCACTTGACAACAATGAGCTTATTGCATTTGACACTTTCACTGTTCACACAATCGCACAGTACTAGACTGCAAAATAGCGTACTGCGCTTGACACTTCAAACAACTGCACAGCAGCAGTGTCACATAAATGCACAGCACTTAACTGCAATGAGCGTACTGCACTTCACACTTTCACCATACACACAACTGCACAGCACTTGACTGCAGTGAGCATAAACCACCATCACTGTGCATATGTCAGTAAGGCACTGTTTTGAAACATCTCTATAGTAATCCCCATCACTGTGTGGCACTGATCATAGACATCTCTATGTCCCTAGTAATCCCCCATCACTGTGTAGCACTGATCATAGACATCTCTATGTCCCTAGTAATCCCCCCCACTCACTGTGTAGCACTGATCATAGACATCTCTATGTCCCTAGTAATCACCCATCACTCACTGTGTAGCACTGATCATAGACATCTCTATGTCCCTAGTAATCCCCCATCACTGTGTAGCACTGATCATAGACATCTCTATGTCCCTAGTAATCCCCCATCACTCGCTGTGTAGCACTGATCATAGACATCTCTATGTCACTAGTAATCACCATCACTCGCTGTGTAGCACTGATCATAGACATCTCTATGTCCCTAGTAATCCCCCATCACTGTCACTGTGTAGCACTGATCATAGACATCTCTATGTCACTAGTAATCCACCATCACTGTGTAGCACTGATCATAGACATCTCTATGTCCCTAGTAATCACCCATCACTGTGTAGCACTGATCATAGACATCTCTATGTCCCTAGTAATCCCCCATCACTGTGTAGCACTGATCATAGACATCTCTATGTCCCTAGTAATCCCCATCACTGTGTAGCACTGATCATATACATCTCTATGTCCCTAGTAATCCCCAATCACTGTGTAGCACTGATCATAGACATCTCTATGTCCCTAGTAATCACCATCACTCGCTGTGTAGCACTGATCATAGACATCTCTATGTCCCTAGTAATCCCCATCACTCGCTGTGTAGCACTGATCATAGACATCTCTATGTCCCTAGTAATCACCATCACTCACTGTGTAGCACTGATCATAGACATCTCTATGTCACTAGTAATCCCCATCACTCACTGTGTAGCACTGATCATAGACATCTCTATGTCCCTAGTAATCCCCATCACTCACTGTGTAGCACTGATCATAGACATCTCTATGTCCCTAGTAATCACCATCACTCGCTGTGTAGCACTGATCATAGACATCTCTATGTCCCTAGTAATCACCATCACTCGCTGTGTAGCACTGATCATAGACATCTCTATGTCCCTAGTAATCACCCATCACTGTGTAGCACTGATCATAGAAATCTCTATGTCCCTAGTAATCACCCATCACTCGCTGTGTAGCACTGATCATAGACATCTGTATGTCACTAGTAATCACCATCACTCGCTGTGTAGCACTGATCATAGACATCTCTATGTCACTAGTAATCACCATCACTCGCTGTGTAGCACTGATCATAGACATCTGTATGTCCCTAGTAATCCCCATCACTCGCTGTGTAGCACTGATCATAGACATCTCTATGTACCTAGTAATCCCCATCACTGTGTAGCACTGATCATATACATCTCTATGTCCCTAGTAATCCCCAATCACTGTGTAGCACTGATCATAGACACCTCTATGTATCTAGTAATCACCCATCACTGTGTAGCACTGATCATAGACATCTCTATGTCCCTAGTAATCCCCATCATCACTGTGTAGCAGTGATCATAGACATCTCTATGTCCCTAGTAACCACCCATCACTCACTGTGTAGCACTGATCATAGACATCTCTATGTCCCTAGTAATCCCCATCACTCACTGTGTAGCACTGATCATAGACATCTCTATGTCCCTAGTAATACCCCATCACTGTGTAGCACTGATCATAGACATCTCTATGTCCCTAGTAATCCCCCATCACTCACTGTGTAGCACTGATCATATACATCTCTATGTCCCTAGTAATCCCCATCACTGTGTAGCACTGATCATAGACATCTCTATGTCCCTAGTAATCCCCATCACTCACTGTGTAGCACTGATCATAGACATCTCTATGTCCCTAGTAATCACCCATCACTCACTGTGTAGCACTGATCATAGACATCTCTATGTCCCTAGTAATCACCCATCACTCACTGTGTAGCACTGATCATAGACATCTCTATGTCCCTAGTAATCCCCATCACTCACTGTGTAGCACTGATCATAGACATCTCTATGTCCCTAGTAATCACCATCACTCGCTGTGTAGCACTGATCATAGACATCTCTATGTCCCTAGTAATCACCATCACTCACTGTGTAGCACTGATCATAGACATCTCTATGTCCCTAGTAATCACCATCACTCGCTGTGTAGCACTGATCATAGACATCTCTATGTCCCTAGTAATCACCATCACTCGCTGTGTAGCACTGATCATAGACATCTCTATGTCCCTAGTAATCACCATCACTCACTGTGTAGCACTGATCATATACATCTCTATGTCCCTAGTAATCCCCATCACTCGCTGTGTAGCACTGATCATAGACATCTCTATGTCACTAGTAACCACCCATCACTCGCTGTGTAGCACTGATCATATACATCTGTATGTCCCTAGTAATCCCCCATCACTGTGTAGCAGTGATCATAGACATCTCTATGTCCCTAGTAATCACCATCACTCGCTGTGTAGCACTGATCATAGACATCTCTCTGTCCCTAGTAATCCCCCCATCACTGTGTAGCACTGATCATATACATCTGTATGTCCCTAGTAATCCCCAATCACTGTGTAGCACTGATCATAGACACCTCTATGTCACTAGTAATCACCATCACTCGCTGTGTAGCACTGATCATATACATCTCTATGTCACTAGTAATCACCATCACTCGCTGTGTAGCACTGATCATAGACATCTCTATGTCCCTAGTAATCCCCAATCACTGTGTAGCACTGATCATAGACACCTCTATGTATCTAGTAATCACCCATCACTGTGTAGCACTGATCATATACATCTCTATGTCCCTAGTAATCCCCAATCACTGTGTAGCACTGATCATAGACATCTCTATGTCCCTGGTAATCACCATCACTCGCTGTGTAGCACTGATCATAGACATCTCTATGTCCCTAGTAATCACCATCACTCGCTGTGTAGCACTGATCATAGACATCTGTATGTCCCTAGTAATCACCATCACTCGCTGTGTAGCACTGATCATAGACATCTCTATGTCCCTAGTAATCCCCATCACTCACTGTGTAGCACTGATCATAGACATCTCTATGTCCCTGGTAATCACCATCACTCGCTGTGTAGCACTGATCATAGAAATCTCTATGTCCCTGGTAATCACCATCACTCGCTGTGTAGCACTGATCATAGATATCTCTATGTCCCTAGTAATCCCCCACCATTGTGTAGCACTGATCATAGATATCTCTATGTCCCTAGTAATCACCCATCACTCACTGTGTAGCACTGATCATAGACATCTCTATGTCCCTAGTAATCACCCATCACTCACTGTGTAGCACTGATCATAGACATCTGTATGTACCTAGTAATCCCCCATCACTGCGTAGCACTGATCATATACATCTCTATGTCCCTAGTAATCCCCAATCACTGTGTAGCACTGAGCACTGATCATAGACATCTGTATGTCCCTAGTAATCCCCATCACTCGCTGTGTAGCACTGATCATAGACATCTGTATGTCCCTAGTAATCACCCCACTCATTGTGTAGCAGTGATCATAGACATCTCTATTTCCCTAGTAATCCCCCATCACTCACTGTGTAGCAGTGATCATAGACATCTCTATGTCCCTAGTAATGACCATCACTGTGTAGCACTGATCATAGACATATCTATGTCACTAGTAATCCACCATCACTCGCTGTGTAGCACTGATCATAAGAAGCTCTATGTCTAGAATCCCCCATCACTGTGTAGCACTGATCATAGACATCTCATGTCCCTAGTAATCACCATCACTCACTGGGTAAGCATGTCATAGACATACTCTATTTCCCTAGTAATCACCCATCAATCACGTGTAGCAGTGTCATAGACATCTCATGTCCCTAGAATCCACCATCACTGTGTAGCACTGATCATAGGACATCTCTATGTCCCTAGTAATCCCCATCACTGTGTAGCACTGGATCATAGACATATCTATGTCCCTGGTAATCCCCATCATCACTGGGTAGCACGATAATAGACATCTGTATGTCCCTAGTAATACATCACTACTTGTGTAGCCATGATCATAGACATCTATATTGTCCTCCCCCCCCCCCCATAGTAATCACCATACTCATGTGTAGCACTGATATAGAATCTATATGTCACTAGTAATCACATCACTCGTCTGATGTGTAGAACTGATTCATAGACATCTCTATTCCCTAGTAATCACCCATCACTCACTGTGTAGCACGATCATAGACATCTCTATGTTCCTAGTAATCCATCACTCGCCTGTGTAGCATGATCATAGACATCTCTATGTCCCTAAGTATCCCCATCACTGCTGAGCACGATCAAGAATTCTCTATGTCCCTAGTAAATCCCCCATCACTGTGGTAGCACTGATCATAGACATTCTCTATGTCACCTAG
>JAGGCT020004145.1:160002-191567 GCA_017654935.2 Phymorhynchus buccinoides
GCATTTACACACATACATAGAGCATCTACACCTATACGTAGGGCATCTACACACATACATAGACCATCTACACATAGTAGAGCATCTACACATATACGTAGGGCATCTACACACATACGTAGAGCATCTACACACATACGTAGGGCATCTACACACATACGTAGGGCATCTACACACGGTAGATCTACACACATACGTAGACACGCAGCATCTACACATATACGTAGAGCATCTACGTACGTAGGGCATGTACACATATACGTAGGGCATCTACACATATACGTAGGGCATCTACACACATACGTAGGGCATCTACACACATACGTAGGGCATCTACACACATACGTAGAGCATCTACACACATACGTAGAGCATCTACACAATACGTAGAGCATCTACACACATACGTAGAGCATCTACACTACACATCATACATATACGTAGAGCATCTACACACATACGTAGAGCATCTACACACATACGTAGAGCATCTACACATATACGTAGAGCATCTACACATATACGTAGAGCATCTACACACATACGTAGGGCATCTACACATATACGTAGAGCATCTACACACATACGTAGGGCATCTACACACATACGTAGAGCATCTACACATATACGTAGGGCATCTACACACATACGTAGAGCATCTACACATATACGTAGGGCATCTACACATATACGTAGAGCATCTACACATATACGTAGGGCATCTACACACATACGTAGGGCATCTACACACATACGTAGAGCAATCTACACACATACGTAGGGCATCTACACACACATACGTAGGGCATCTACACACATACGTAGAGCATCTACACATATACGTAGAGCATCTACACATATACGTAGGGCATCTACACATATACGTAGAGGCATCTACACATATACGTAGGGCATCTACACATATACGTAGAGCATCGTACACACATACGTAGGGACATCTACACACATACGTAGAGCATCTACACATATACGTAGGGCATCTACACATATACGTAGAGCATCTACACATATACGTAGGGCATCTACACACATACGTAGGGCATCTACACACATACGTAGAGCATCTACACATATACGTAGAGCATCTACACATACGTAGGGCATCTACATAATAATAATAATAATAAATAACTCTTATATAGCGCCGTTCTCCTGGCGCAGCAGGACTCACAGCGCTTTACAAAAAACATACATACAATAATCATGAAGAAAAACAACATAATTATACAAAAGTGGAAACACAACCATACAAAAATCCATGAAAAAAACCCAATTAGCCCATTATCGCACTGCACTCACACATAGTACAACTCAGCAAAAACTCACAGAGGGTGAACTGAAGGGGAGAAGACACAGGAGATCAACAGAGGTATTTTTTGAAGAGAACAGTTTTCAGGCCAGTTTTGAAAGAAGACAAAGATGGAGAGCTGCGGAGAGAGGAAGGGAGGTTGTTCCAGATGTGTGGTGCTTGGAAACGGAAAGCTCTGTTTCCAACTGTTTTGTATTTGGTGACAGGTGTACAAAGAAGTTTGAGGCTACTTGATCTGAGGTTGCGTTCTGGTGTGTAGGCAGAGAGAAGAGAGGAAAGGTAGTCTGGAAGAGAGCCTTCGAAGTAGCGATAGGCAAGAGTGGCCACTTTGTACTCTACTCTAGCGTCAACAGGGAGCCAGTGCAGCTGTCTCAGCAGGGGTGTCACTGAATCAGTCTTACGCTTTCTGAGCACAACCCTGGCAGCAGCATTCTGGACTCTCTGAAGACGCTTGACAGTAGAGAGAGGGAGACCTGCAAGGACTGCATTGCAGTAATCAAGCCTGGATAGTATGAGAGAAACAGCAAGTTGTGTAGCAGCTTCAAGTGATAAGTATGAACGAATGGAACAAAGTCGCCGAAGATGATAGAATGTTGAACGACAGACAGATGAAATGTGTTGATCGAATGAGAGAGATTCATCCAGACAGACACCTAGATACTTTACTGACTTTTGAAAAGGTACTGAATCATCTGACAAGGTCAAAGGATCACGCTTTATCACCGAGAGGCGGTTTCGGTTTCCAACAGCTAACAACTCAGTCTTGTCCTCATTCAACTTGAGTCTATTCTTATCCATCCATGATTTGACATCAGACACGCATATACGTAGAGCATCTACACATATAAGTAGAGCATCTTATATATGGGGGATTACTAGGGACATAGAGATGTCTATGATCAGTGCTACACAGTGATGGGGGATTACTAGGGACATAGAGATGTCTATGATCAGTGCTACACAGTGATGGGGGATTACTAGGGACATAGACATGTCTATGATCAGTGCTACACAGTGAGTGATGGGGATTACTAGGGACATAGAGATGTCTATGATCAGTGCTACACAGTGATGGGTGATTACTAGGGACATAGAGATGTCTATGATCAGTGCTACACAGTGATGGGGGATTACTAGGGACATAGAGATGTCTATGATCAGTGCTACACAGTGATGGGGATTACTAGGGACATAGAGATGTCTATGATCAGTGCTACACAGTGATGGGTGATTACTAGGGACATAGAGATGTCTATGATCAGTGCTACACAGTGATGGGGTGATTACTAGGGACATAGAGATGTCTATGATCAGTGCTACACAGTGAGTGGGGGATTACTAGGGACATAGAGATGTCTATGATCAGTGCTACACAGTGAGTGATGGGGGATTACTAGGGACATAGAGATGTCTATGATCAGTGCTACACAGTGAGTGATGGGGGATTACTAGGGACATAGACATGTCTATGATCAGTGCTACACAGTGATGGGTGATTACTAGGGACATAGAGATGTCTATGATCAGTGCTACACAGTGATGGGGGATTACTAGGGACATAGAGATGTCTATGATCAGTGCTACACAGTGATGGGGATTACTAGGGACATAGAGATGTCTATGATCAGTGCTACACAGTGATGGGGATTACTAGGGACATAGAGATGTCTATGATCAGTGCTACACAGTGATGGGTGATTACTAGGGACATAGAGATGTCTATGATCAGTGCTACACAGTGATGGGGGATTACTAGGGACATAGAGATGTCTATGATCAGTGCTACACAGTGATGGGGATTACTAGGGACATAGAGATGTCTATGATCAGTGCTACGCAGTGAGTGATGGGGGATTACTAGGGACATAGAGATGTCTATGATCAGTGCTACACAGTGATGGGGGATTACTAGGGACATAGAGATGTCTATGATCAGTGCTACACAGTGATGGGTGATTACTAGGGACATAGAGATGTCTATGATCAGTGCTACACAGTGATGGGGGATTACTAGGGACATAGAGATGTCTATGATCAGTGCTACACAGTGATGGGGATTACTAGGGACATAGAGATGTCTATGATCAGTGCTACACAGTGAGTGATGGGGATTACTAGGGACATAGAGATGTCTATGATCAGTGCTACACAGTGATGGGGGATTACTAGGGACATAGAGATGTCTATGATCAGTGCTACACAGTGATGGGGGATTACTAGGGACATAGAGATGTCTATGATCAGTGCTACACAGTGATGATGGGGATTACTAGGGACATAGAGATGTCTATGATCAGTGCTACACAGTGATGGGGGATTACTAGGGACATAGAGATGTCTATGATCAGTGCTACACAGTGAGTGATGGGTGATTACTAGGGACATAGAGATGTCTATGATCAGTGCTACACAGTGATGGGGGATTACTAGGGACATAGAGATGTCTATGATCAGTGCTACACAGTGAGTGATGGGGATTACTAGGGACATAGAGATGTCTATGATCAGTGCTACACAGTGATGGGGGATTACTAGGGACATAGAGATGTCTATGATCAGTGCTACACAGTGAGTGATGGGGATTACTAGGGACATAGAGATGTCTATGATCAGTGCTACACAGTGATGGGGATTACTAGGGACATAGAGATGTCTATGATCAGTGCTACACAGTGAGTGATGGGGATTACTAGGGACATAGAGATGTCTATGATCAGTGCTACACAGTGATGGGGGATTACTAGGGACATAGAGATGTCTATGATCAGTGCTACACAGTGAGTGATGGGGGATTACTAGGGACATAGAGATGTCTATGATCAGTGCTACACAGTGAGTGATGGGGATTACTAGGGACATAGAGATGTCTATGATCAGTGCTACACAGTGATGGGGGATTACTAGGGACATAGAGATGTCTATGATCAGTGCTACACAGCGAGTGATGGTGATTACTAGGGACATAGAGATGTCTATGATCAGTGCTACACAGTGAGTGATGGGTGATTACTAGGGACATAGAGATGTCTATGATCAGTGCTACACAGTGATGGGGGATTACTAGGGACATAGAGATGTCTATGATCAGTGCTACACAGTGATGGGTGATTACTAGGGACATAGAGATGTCTATGATCAGTGCTACACAGTGATGGGGGATTACTAGGGACATAGAGATGTCTATGATCAGTGCTACACAGTGAGTGATGGGGATTACTAGGGACATAGAGATGTCTATGATCAGTGCTAC
The DNA here is from genome assembly GCA_017654935.2 of Phymorhynchus buccinoides. Classification (NCBI taxonomy): domain Eukaryota; kingdom Metazoa; phylum Mollusca; class Gastropoda; order Neogastropoda; family Raphitomidae; genus Phymorhynchus; species Phymorhynchus buccinoides. The sequence goes on from JAGGCT020004145.1 coordinate 164,583, forward strand.
ACAGTGAGTGATGGGGATTACTAGGGACATAGAGATGTCTATGATCAGTGCTACACAGTGATGGGGGATTACTAGGGACATAGAGATGTCTATGATCAGTGCTACACAGTGAGTGATGGGGGATTACTAGGGACATAGAGATGTCTATGATCAGTGCTACACAGTGAGTGATGGGGGATTACTAGGGACATAGAGATGTCTATGATCAGTGCTACACAGTGAGTGATGGGGATTACTAGGGACATAGAGATGTCTATGATCAGTGCTACACAGTGATGGGGGATTACTAGGGACATAGAGATGTCTATGATCAGTGCTACACAGTGATGGGGGATTACTAGGGACATAGAGATGTCTATGATCAGTGCTACACAGTGATGGGGGATTACTAGGGACATAGAGATGTCTATGATCAGTGCTACACAGTGAGTGATGGGGATTACTAGGGACATAGAGATGTCTATGATCAGTGCTACACAGTGATGGGGGATTACTAGGGACATAGAGATGTCTATGATCAGTGCTACACAGTGAGTGATGGGGATTACTAGGGACATAGAGATGTCTATGATCAGTGCTACACAGTGATGGGGGATTACTAGGGACATAGAGATGTCTATGATCAGTGCTACACAGTGAGTGATGGGTGATTACTAGGGACATAGAGATGTCTATGATCAGTGCTACACAGTGAGTGATGGGGATTACTAGGGACATAGAGATGTCTATGATCAGTGCTACACAGTGAGTGATGGGGATTACTAGGGACATAGAGATGTCTATGATCAGTGCTACACAGTGATGGGGGATTACTAGGGACATAGAGATGTCTATGATCAGTGCTACACAGTGAGTGATGGGTGATTACTAGGGACATAGAGATGTCTATGATCAGTGCTACACAGTGATGGGGGATTACTAGGGACATAGAGATGTCTATGATCAGTGCTACACAGTGATGATGGGATTACTAGGGACATAGAGATGTCTATGATCAGTGCTACACAGTGAGTGATGGGGATTACTAGGGACATAGAGATGTCTATGATCAGTGCTACACAGTGAGTGATGGTGATTACTAGGGACATAGAGATGTCTATGATCAGTGCTACACAGTGAGTGATGGTGATTACTAGGGACATAGAGATGTCTATGATCAGTGCTACACAGTGAGTGGGGATTACTAGGGACATAGAGATGTCTATGATCAGTGCTACACAGTGATGGGGGATTACTAGGGACATAGAGATGTCTATGATCAGTGCTACACAGTGATGGGGGATTACTAGGGACATAGAGATGTCTATGATCAGTGCTACACAGTGATGGGGGATTACTAGGGACATAGAGATGTCTATGATCAGTGCTACACAGTGATGGGGGATTACTAGGGACATAGAGATGTCTATGATCAGTGCTACACAGCGAGTGATGGGTGATTACTAGGGACATAGAGATGTCTATGATCAGTGCTACACAGTGATGGGGGATTACTAGGGACATAGAGATGTCTATGATCAGTGCTACACAGTGATGGGGGATTACTAGGGACATAGAGATGTCTATGATCAGTGCTACACAGTGATGGGGGATTACTAGGGACATAGAGATGTCTATGATCAGTGCTACACAGTGAGTGATGGGGATTACTAGGGACATAGAGATGTCTATGATCAGTGCTACACAGTGAGTGATGGGGATTACTAGGGACATAGAGATGTCTATGATCAGTGCTACACAGTGAGTGATGGGGGATTACTAGGGACATAGAGATGTCTATGATCAGTGCTACACAGTGATGGGGGATTACTAGGGACATAGAGATGTCTATGATCAGTGCTACACAGTGATGGGGGATTACTAGGGACATAGAGATGTCTATGATCAGTGCTACACAGCGAGTGATGGGGATTACTAGGGACATAGAGATGTCTATGATCAGTGCTACACAGTGAGTGATGGGTGATTACTAGGGACATAGAGATGTCTATGATCAGTGCTACACAGCGAGTGATGGTGATTACTAGGGACATAGAGATGTCTATGATCAGTGCTACACAGTGAGTGATGGGTGATTACTAGGGACATAGAGATGTCTATGATCAGTGCTACACAGTGATGGGGGATTACTAGGGACATAGAGATGTCTATGATCAGTGCTACACAGTGATGGGGGATTACTAGGGACATAGAGATGTCTATGATCAGTGCTACACAGTGATGGGGGATTACTAGGGACATAGAGATGTCTATGATCAGTGCTACACAGTGATGGGGGATTACTAGGGACATAGAGATGTCTATGATCAGTGCTACACAGTGAGTGATGGGTGATTACTAGGGACATAGAGATGTCTATGATCAGTGCTACACAGTGAGTGATGGGTGATTACTAGGGACATAGAGATGTCTATGATCAGTGCTACACAGTGATGGGGGATTACTAGGGACATAGAGATGTCTATGATCAGTGCTACACAGTGATGGGGGATTACTAGGGACATAGAGATGTCTATGATCAGTGCTACACAGTGATGGGGGATTACTAGGGACATAGAGATGTCTATGATCAGTGCTACACAGTGATGGGGGATTACTAGGGACATAGAGATGTCTATGATCAGTGCTACACAGTGAGTGATGGGTGATTACTAGGGACATAGAGATGTCTATGATCAGTGCTACACAGTGATGGGGGATTACTAGGGACATAGAGATGTCTATGATCAGTGCTACACAGTGATGGGGTGATTACTAGGGACATAGAGATGTCTATGATCAGTGCTACACAGCGAGTGATGGGGATTACTAGGGACATAGAGATGTCTATGATCAGTGCTACACAGTGAGTGATGGGTGATTACTAGGGACATAGAGATGTCTATGATCAGTGCTACACAGCGAGTGATGGTGATTACTAGTGACATAGAGATGTCTATGATCAGTGCTACACAGTGAGTGATGGGTGATTACTAGGGACATAGAGATGTCTATGATCAGTGCTACACAGTGAGTGATGGTGATTACTAGGGACATACAGATGTCTATGATCAGTGCTACACAGTGAGTGATGGGGGATTACCAGGGACATAGAGATGTCTATGATCAGTGCTACACAGTGATGGGGATTACTAGGGACATAGAGATGTCTATGATCAGTGCTACACAGTGATGGGGGATTACTAGGGACATAGAGATGTCTATGATCAGTGCTACACAGTGAGTGATGGGTGATTACTAGGGACATAGAGATGTCTATGATCAGTGCTACACAGTGAGTGATGGGTGATTACTAGGGACATAGAGATGTCTATGATCAGTGCTACACAGTGATGGGGGATTACTAGGGACATAGAGATGTCTATGATCAGTGCTACACAGTGATGGGGGATGGGACATAGAGGGATCAGATTACTAGGGACATAGAGATGTCTATGATCAGTGCTACACAGTGATGGGGGATTACTAGGGACATAGAGATGTCTATGATCAGTGCTACACAGTGAGTGATGGGTGATTACTAGGGACATAGAGATGTCTATGATCAGTGCTACACAGTGATGGGGGATTACTAGGGACATAGAGATGTCTATGATCAGTGCTACACAGTGAGTGATGGGGATTACTAGGGACATAGAGATGTCTATGATCAGTGCTACACAGTGAGTGATGGGGATTACTAGGGACATAGAGATGTCTATGATCAGTGCTACACAGTGATGGGGATTACTAGGGACATAGAGATGTCTATGATCAGTGCTACACAGTGATGGGTGATTACTAGGGACATAGAGATGTCTATGATCAGTGCTACACAGTGAGTGATGGGTGATTACTAGGGACATAGAGATGTCTATGATCAGTGCTACACAGTGAGTGATGGGGATTACTAGGGACATAGAGATGTCTATGATCAGTGCTACACAGTGAGTGATGGGTGATTACTAGGGACATAGAGATGTCTATGATCAGTGCTACACAGTGATGGGGGATTACTAGGGACATAGAGATGTCTATGATCAGTGCTACACAGTGATGGGGGATTACTAGGGACATAGAGATGTCTATGATCAGTGCTACACAGTGAGTGATGGGGATTACTAGGGACATAGAGATGTCTATGATCAGTGCTACACAGTGAGTGATGGTGATTACTAGGGACATAGAGATGTCTATGATCAGTGCTACACAGTGATGGGGATTACTAGGGACATAGAGATGTCTATGATCAGTGATCAGTGCTACACAGTGATCAGTGACACAGTGGGGGATTACTAGGGACATAGAGATGTCTATGATCAGTGCTACACAGTGAGTGATGGGGATTACTAGGGACATAGAGATGTCTATGATCAGTGCTACACAGTGATGGGGGATTACTAGGGACATAGAGATGTCTATGATCAGTGCTACACAGTGAGTGATGGGTGATTACTAGGGACATAGAGATGTCTATGATCAGTGCTACACAGTGAGTGATGGGATTACTAGGGACATAGAGATGTCTATGATCAGTGCTACACAGTGATGGGGATTACTAGGGACATAGAGATGTCTATGATCAGTGCTACACAGTGATGGGGGATTACTAGGGACATAGAGATGTCTATGATCAGTGCTACACAGTGATGGGGGATTACTAGGGACATAGAGATGTCTATGATCAGTGCTACACAGTGAGTGATGGGGATTACTAGGGACATAGAGATGTCTATGATCAGTGCTACACAGTGAGTGATGGGGATTACTAGGGACATACAGATGTCTATGATCAGTGCTACACAGTGATGGGGGATTACTAGAGATGTCTATGATCAGTGCTACACAGTGATGGGGGATTACTAGGGACATAGAGATGTCTATGATCAGTGCTACACAGTGATGGGGTGATTACTAGGGACATAGAGATGTCTATGATCAGTGCTACACAGCGAGTGATGGGGATTACTAGGGACATAGAGATGTCTATGATCAGTGCTACACAGTGAGTGATGGGGATTACTAGGGACATAGAGATGTCTATGATCAGTGCTACACAGTGAGTGATGGTGATTACTAGGGACATAGAGATGTCTATGATCAGTGCTACACAGTGAGTGATGGTGATTACTAGGGACATAGAGATGTCTATGATCAGTGCTACACAGTGAGTGATGGTGATTACTAGGGACATAGAGATGTCTATGATCAGTGCTACACAGTGAGTGATGGGATTACTAGGGACATAGAGATGTCTATGATCAGTGCTACACAGTGATGGGGATTACTAGGGACATAGAGATGTCTATGATCAGTGCTACACAGTGATGGGGGATTACTAGGGACATAGAGATGTCTATGATCAGTGCTACACAGTGAGTGGGGGATTACTAGGGACATAGAGATGTCTATGATCAGTGCTACACAGTGAGTGGGGGATTACTAGGGACATAGAGATGTCTATGATCAGTGCTACACAGTGATGGGGGATTACTAGGGACATAGAGATGTCTATGATCAGTGCTACACAGTGAGTGATGGGGATTACTAGGGACATAGAGATGTCTATGATCAGTGCTACACAGTGATGGGGGATGGTGATTACTAGGGACATAGAGATGTCTATGATCAGTGCTACACAGTGAGTGATGGGGATTACTAGGGACATAGAGATGTCTATGATCAGTGCTACACAGTGAGTGATGGGGATTACTAGGGACATAGAGATGTCTATGATCAGTGCTACACAGTGAGTGATGGGGATTACTAGGGACATAGAGATGTCTATGATCAGTGCTACACAGTGAGTGATGGTGATTACTAGGGACATAGAGATGTCTATGATCAGTGCTACACAGTGAGTGATGGGGATTACTAGGGACATAGAGATGTCTATGATCAGTGCTACACAGTGATGGGGATTACTAGGGACATAGAGATGTCTATGATCAGTGCTACACAGTGATGGGTGATTACTAGGGACATAGAGATGTCTATGATCAGTGCTACACAGTGAGTGATGGGGATTACTAGGGACATAGAGATGTCTATGATCAGTGCTACACAGTGAGTGATGGGTGATTACTAGGGACATAGAGATGTCTATGATCAGTGCTACACAGTGATGGGGGATTACTAGGGACATAGAGATGTCTATGATCAGTGCTACACAGTGAGTGATGGTGATTACTAGGGACATAGAGATGTCTATGATCAGTGCTACACAGTGATGGGGGATTACTAGGGACATAGAGATGTCTATGATCAGTGCTACACAGTGAGTGATGGGGATTACTAGGGACATAGAGATGTCTATGATCAGTGCTACACAGTGAGTGATGGGGATTACTAGGGACATAGAGATGTCTATGATCAGTGCTACACAGTGAGTGATGGGGATTACTAGGGACATAGAGATGTCTATGATCAGTGCTACACAGTGAGTGATGGTGATTACTAGGGACATAGAGATGTCTATGATCAGTGCTACACAGTGATGGGGGATTACTAGGGACATAGAGATGTCTATGATCAGTGCTACACAGTGATGGGGATTACTAGGGACATAGAGATGTCTATGATCAGTGCTACACAGTGATGGGGGATTACTAGGGACATAGAGATGTCTATGATCAGTGCTACACAGTGAGTGATGGGTGATTACTAGGGACATAGAGATGTCTATGATCAGTGCTACACAGTGATGGGGGATTACTAGGGACATAGAGATGTCTATGATCAGTGCTACACAGTGATGGGGGATTACTAGGGACATAGAGATGTCTATGATCAGTGCTACACAGTGATGGGGATTACTAGGGACATAGAGATGTCTATGATCAGTGCTACACAGTGAGTGATGGTGATTACTAGGGACATAGAGATGTCTATGATCAGTGCTACACAGTGAGTGATGGGGATTACTAGGGACATAGAGATGTCTATGATCAGTGCTACACAGTGAGTGATGGGGATTACTAGGGACATAGAGATGTCTATGATCAGTGCTACACAGCGAGTGATGGGGATTACTAGGGACATAGAGATGTCTATGATCAGTGCTACACAGTGAGTGATGGTGATTACTAGGGACATAGAGATGTCTATGATCAGTGCTACACAGTGATGGGGATTACTAGGGACATAGAGATGTCTATGATCAGTGCTACACAGTGATGGGGATTACTAGGGACATAGAGATGTCTATGATCAGTGCTACACAGTGATGGGGGATTACTAGGGACATAGAGATGTCTATGATCAGTGCTACACAGTGATGGGGATTACTAGGGACATAGAGATGTCTATGATCAGTGCTACACAGTGATGGGGGATTACTAGGGACATAGAGATGTCTATGATCAGTGCTACACAGTGATGGGGGATTACTAGGGACATAGAGATGTCTATGATCAGTGCTACACAGTGATGGGGATTACTAGGGACATAGAGATGTCTATGATCAGTGCTACACAGTGAGTGATGGTGATTACTAGGGACATAGAGATGTCTATGATCAGCTGCTACACATGATCAGTGCTACACAGTGATGGATGGGGGATTACTAGGGACATAGAGATGTCTATGATCAGTGCTACACAGTGAGTGATGGGTGATTACTAGGGACATAGAGATGTCTATGATCAGTGCTACACAGTGAGTGATGGTGATTACTAGGGACATAGAGATGTCTATGATCAGTGCTACACAGTGAGTGATGGGGATTACTAGGGACATAGAGATGTCTATGATCAGTGCTACACAGTGATGGGGATTACTAGGGACATAGAGATGTCTATGATCAGTGCTACACAGTGATGGGGGATTACTAGGGACATAGAGATGTCTATGATCAGTGCTACACAGTGAGTGATGGGGATTACTAGGGACATAGAGATGTCTATGATCAGTGCTACACAGTGAGTGATGGGTGATTACTAGGGACATAGAGATGTCTATGATCAGTGCTACACAGTGATGGGGGATTACTAGGGACATAGAGATGTCTATGATCAGTGCTACACAGTGAGTGATGGGGATTACTAGGGACATAGAGATGTCTATGATCAGTGCTACACAGCGAGTGATGGGGATTACTAGGGACATAGAGATGTCTATGATCAGTGCTACACAGTGAGTGATGGGGATTACTAGGGACATAGAGATGTCTATGATCAGTGCTACACAGTGATGGGGGATTACTAGGGACATAGAGATGTCTATGATCAGTGCTACACAGTGAGTGATGGGGATTACTAGGGACATAGAGATGTCTATGATCAGTGCTACACAGTGAGTGATGGGGATTACTAGGGACATAGAGATGTCTATGATCAGTGCTACACAGTGAGTGATGGGGATTACTAGGGACATAGAGATGTCTATGATCAGTGCTACACAGTGAGTGATGGTGATTACTAGGGACATAGAGATGTCTATGATCAGTGCTACACAGTGATGGGGATTACTAGGGACATAGAGATGTCTATGATCAGTGCTACACAGTGATGGGGATTACTAGGGACATAGAGATGTCTATGATCAGTGCTACACAGTGAGTGATGGGGATTACTAGGGACATAGAGATGTCTATGATCAGTGCTACACAGTGATGGGGATTACTAGGGACATAGAGATGTCTATGATCAGTGCTACACAGTGAGTGGGTGATTACTAGGGACATAGAGATGTCTATGATCAGTGCTACACAGTGAGTGATGGGGATTACTAGGGACATAGAGATGTCTATGATCAGTGCTACACAGTGATGGGTGATTACTAGGGACATAGAGATGTCTATGATCAGTGCTACACAGTGAGTGATGGGGATTACTAGGGACATAGAGATGTCTATGATCAGTGCTACACAGTGATGGGGGATTACTAGGGACATAGAGATGTCTATGATCAGTGCTACACAGCGAGTGATGGGTGATTACTAGGGACATAGAGATGTCTATGATCAGTGCTACACAGTGAGTGATGGGGATTACTAGGGACATAGAGATGTCTATGATCAGTGCTACACAGTGAGTGATGGGGATTACTAGGGACATAGAGATGTCTATGATCAGTGCCACACAGTGATGGGGATTACTATAGAGATGTTTCAAAACAGTGCCTTACTGACATATGCACAGTGATGGTGGTTTATGCTCACTGCAGTCAAGTGCTGTGCAGTTGTGTGTATGGTGAAAGTGTGAAGTGCAGTACGCTCATTGCAGTTAAGTGCTGTGCATTTATGTGACACTGCTGCTGTGCAGTTGTTTGAAGTGTCAAGCGCAGTACGCTATTTTGCAGTCTAGTACTGTGCGATTGTGTGAACAGTGAAAGTGTCAAATGCAATAAGCTCATTGTTGTCAAGTGCTGTGCAGTTGTGTCAACAGTGAAAGTGTCAAGTGCAGTACGCTCATTGCAGTCAAGTGCTGTGCATTTATGTGAACGATGCAAGTATCAAATGCAATGCGCTCATTGCAGTCAAGTGCTGTGCAGTTGTGCGAATAGTGAAAGTGTCAAGTGCAGTGCGCTCATTGCAGTCAAGTGCTGTGCAGTTGTGTGAACAGTGAAAGTGTCAAGTGCAGTACGCTCATTGCAGTCAAGTGCTGCGCAGTTGTGTGAACAGTGAAAGTGTCAAGTGCAGTACGCTATTTGCAGTCAGTGCTGTGCAGTTGTGTGAACTGTTGGGCCAGAACGCTTGTGAATATGACCAACCGTGGTTTGCCACGAAAGGCTGATGACATTCACCGAGCATGAAGAGTACTACGGGTCTAGCATGTGGCTACAAAGGCGATGACATTCACCGAGCATTACTACGGAGTTGATGTGGCTACAAAGGCTATAAATAAAGACATTCACCGAGCATGAAGAGTACTACGGGTCTAGGATGTGGCTGCTCTCTATAAATAAAGATGACGAAAGGCTCTCTATAAATAAAATAAAGATGACATTCACCGAGCATGAAGAGTACTACGGGTCTAGCCTTGATGTGGCTACAAAGGCTCTCTATAAATAAAGATGACATTCACCGAGCATGAAGAGTACTACGGGTCTAGCCTTGATGTGGCTACAAAGGCTCTCTATAAATAAAGATGACATTCACCGAGCATGAAGAGTACTACGGGTCTAGCCTTGATGTGGCTACAAAGGCTCTCTATAAATAAAGATGACATTCACCGAGCATGAAGAGTACTACGGGTCTAGCCTTGATGTGGCTACAAAGGCTCTCTATAAATAAAGATGACATTCACCGAGCATGAAGAGTACTACGGGTCTAGCCTTGATGTGGCTACAAAGGCTCTCTATAAATAAAGATGACATTCACCGAGCATGAAGAGCAATACGGGTCTAGCCTTGAAATTTAAGAAAGTACTTCCCCAAGCAGAGCGCCGCAGATAATTGCCATTTGCTGGTTGTTTATTTTGCATTGCTTGTGACATGTACGTTGGAAGTACGCTTGCTATCTTGCTTGCTCATATTGTTGGCATTACTTTTTCATCACACGTGAACTTCAATTGTTGTTGGCTTGCTTGCTTTGTTTATATTGCATTTGTTTGGGTTGTGATTTTTGTATTTCTTCTTGCTTGTTTGTGTTTGTTTATATTGCTGTTTTTGGACACGTGATCTTGAATTGGTATTGCTATTGTTCAAATTGATTGTATTGTTTTCCTTGCTTTATTATATCGTATAGTAGACTGTTCCAAATTCGTCCACTTTAACCTGGTAAGCTGCTGATCACATACACTTAATTATATTGAATAAGCTAATAAATACAACATTTTTATCATTGGGATTCCTTTTAGGGTTTACAACAGTTATGTGCATTACTTATCCCTAAGGATAGATACAGTTTCAAAATGAGTAACCGTGCGTATTGGACAAAATTGCGAGGTGGACGAATCTGTTACGCTTTACCGTAGTGCCCTCTTTCCACTGAACTAACACTAGCCTATAGGCTAGCTCAATGCTGACTACACATGCTGCCAGGCCCAATGGGAGTGGCTACAATGAAGGTCACGGTGTTCTTTCTCTTTCTACTTTTGCTGTCTGTCTGCAGATGACAATGGAGAAGAATAACGAGTAGACTGATTTATTTTATTTTATTGATAATGCATTATATTACTACAACTTTCCCTAGCTTGTTTTGATTTGGCTGCCAAAACAAAAAGACTTCCCGTCTTGGGACACGCTTACACTAGGTAAAGACCTAACATTTCATTTTTCCCAGGACTATTTTTGAGACATATAAGACCGTAAGGCGACAGTCTGGGTCTTTGTCAGGGGGTGCATTGGTCTTGCCTGTCCGATGTGGTCAATGTTTGAATGCAATGTTTGAATGCACAATAGCCTTCTTGGTATTTGTGGTTTTGCTGGTGGGCTCTGCAGTGATGAAATACGGAGTGGTAAACCCACAGACACTTTCACTGGGTGTCCTAGTATTGTGTCTCAATGGTTCTCGAGTGAAGAGCAGGCAAGTGCCCATGATGTTTTTATCTGTTGCTTCGGGTGTGGCCACTCCCCAAGTAACACAGCACGAGTTTCCCGGGCTGGGATGGGTCTGCTCTTGGCTTTTGGGATGGAGGTCAGTGCATCTCTGGGTCTCTTTAGCACCAGTCCTGCAAGTCTTTCTTGATGTCTAGTAGTCTGCGTGCTAATATGAACCGTACATATGCCCGTGCCCCACACACACACACAACACACACACACACACACACACACACACATGCGCACACACACATACACACACACACACACACACACACACAACACGCACTTGCATATCAGGACCGGATTACTTACTTTTCGAAGTGATTTTCTTAATTGTTCATATGGTGAGCTTCATTTTCCTAAGGCAAAATAGGCCATGTTGAGATAAGTAAGGGTAAAGCACGTTCAGACTTTCAGGTGTTTCAATAGCTGTTTTGTTTGATCTCCTGTGATCTCTGGTCAGAGTTATAAGAGAATTTTACCAAATGTTCACTTTGACTTATGATAATATAAGGGGCGGGAGGGGTGTGCGTGCACGCAAAGCACACTCCCTCCATCCGGTCCTGCAGATACGTACATGGGAATGACCACAGTATTCCACCCAATGACGTAATGTGTTGGATATTGGATATTGGATATATTAATGCGCCTTTATTAACATAGATACACAAGAAAACAGCAAACAGAAAAGATAACATAAGGAGCAAAAAAAAACAATACATCCCCTCTACAATCCAAATCTGTGAATGATACAGTTAACTTGAAACTAAAATGCAAGGCATGTATTTGTGAACACAATTCAGACAAAAAACAATACATCCCCTCTACAATCCAATCCTTGAACGATACAGTTAACTTGAAACTAAAAGATGCAAGGCATGTATTTGTGAACACAATTCAGCCAGAAAAAGAAAACAAAATGAAAGAGGTGTGGGAAGGTGGGGGGTGGAGACAGTGAGTATGCGATCATCAATGGCAAAAGTTGGAAACAACAACTGGTTGGGTGAGCAGAAGGGATGGGGAAAGTGAGGGGGTGAGGGTGGGGTTACCAAAAAAACCAAGCCTCTTACATTGTTGGGTAAAGAGAACACAATGAAGGGTATCTCTCTCATGCACAAGTGAAACATGAACACAATGAAGGATACTCTATCTCTCAGTGGACACATGAAGACAATGAAGGATACTCCCTCTCAGTGGACACATGAACACAATGAAGGGTACTCTCTCTCTCAGTGGACACATGAACACAATGAAGGATACTCTCTCTCTCAGTGGACACATGAAGACAATGAAGGATACTCTCTCAGTGGACACATGAACACAATGAAGGGTACTCTCTCAGTGGACACATGAACACAATGAAGGTACTCCCTCTCAGTGGACACATGAACACAATGAAGGATACTCTCTCTCAGTGGACACATGAACACAATGAAGGGTACTCTCTCTCAGTGGACACATGAACACAATGAAGGGTACTCTCTCCCCCCTCCCTCCACCCCCCCCCCCTCCCCCCCCCTACCCCCCCACCCCCCCCCCCCCCCCCCCTCCCCACCACCCCCCCCCCCCCTATCCGTCACCCGCAATACTCTCTCTCTCCCACGTGGACACATGTACACAATGAAGGGTACTCTCTCTCTCAGTGGACACATGTACACAATGAAGGGTACTCTCTCTCAGTGGACACATGAACACAATGAAGGGTACTCTCTCTCTCAGTGGACACATGAACACAATGAAGGGTACTCTCTCTCTGTGGACACATGAACACAATGAAGGGTACTCTCTCTCACAGTGGACACATGAACACAATGAAGGATACTCTCTCTCTCAGTGGACACATGAACACAATGAAGGGTACTCTCTCTCTCAGTGGACACATGAACACAATGAAGGGTACTCTCTCTCACAGTGGACACATGAACACAATGAAGGATACTCTCTCTCTCAGTGGACACATGTACACAATGAAGGGTACTCTCTCTCCCCCCCCCCCCCCCACCCCCCCCCCCCCCCGCCCCCCCCCCCCGCTCTCTCCCCCCCCCCAGCCCCCCCCCCCCCCCCCCCCCCCCCGCCCCCCCCCCCCCCCCGTGGACACATGAACACAATGAAGGGTACTCTCTCTCAGTGGACACATGTACACAATGAAGGGTACTCTCTCTCTCAGTGGACACATGTACACAATGAAGGTTACTCTCTCTCAGTGGACACATGTACACAATGAAGGATACTCTCTCTCAGTGGACACATGAACACAATGAAGGATACTCTCTCTCAGTGGACACATGAACACAATGAAGGATACTCTCTCTCAGTGGACACATGAACACAATGAAGGGTACTCTCTCTCAGTGGACACATGAACACAATGAAGGATACTCTCTCTCAGTGGACACATGAACACAATGAAGGGTACTCTCTCTCAGTGGACACATGAAAACAATGAGGGGTACTCTCTCTCTCTCAGTGGACACATGTACACAATGAAGGATACTCTCTCTCTCAGTGGACACATGTAAACAATGAAGGATACTCTCTCTCAGTGAACACATGTACACAATGAAGGATACTCTCTCTCAGTGGACACATGTACACAATGAAGGATACTCTCTCTCAGTGGACACATGTACACAATGAAGGATACTCTCTCTCTCAGTGGACACATGTACACAATGAAGGATACTCTCTCTCTCTCAGTGGACACATGAACACAATGAAGGATACTCTCTCTCAGTGGACACATGTACACAATGAAGGATACTCTCTCTCTCAGTGGACACATGTACACAATGAAGGGTACTCTCTCTCTCAGTGGACACATGAACACAATGAAGGGTACTCTCTCTCAGTGGACACATGAACACAATGAAGGATACTCCTCTCTCTCAGTGGACACATGAACACAATGAAGGGTACTCCTCTCTCAGTGGACACATGAACACAATGAAGGGTACTCCCTCTCTCAGTGGACACATGAACACAATGAAGGATACTCCCTCTCAGTGGACACATGTACACAATGAAGGGTACTCTCTCTCTCAGTGGACACATGAACACAATGAAGGGTATCTCTCTCTCACAGTGGACACATGAACACAATGAAGGGTACTCTCTCTCTCTCAGTGGACACATGTACACAATGAAGGGTACTCTCTCTCTCTCAGTGGACACATGTACACAATGAAGGATACTCTCTCTCTCAGTGGACACATGTACACAATGAAGGATACTCTCTCTCAGTGGACACATGTACACAATGAAGGGTACTCTCTCTCAGTGGACACATGAAAACAATGAGGGGTACTCTCTCTCTCTCAGTGGACACATGTACACAATGAAGGATACTCCCTCTCTCAGTGGACACATGAACACAATGAAGGATACTCCCTCTCTCAGTGGACACATGAACACAATGAAGGGTACTCTCTCTCAGTGGACACATGAACACAATGAAGGGTACTCTCTCTCTCAGTGGACACATGAACACAATGAAGGATACTCTCTCTCAGTGGACACATGTACACAATGAAGGATACTCTCTCTCTCAGTGGACACATGTACACAATGAAGGGTACTCTCTCTCTCAGTGGACACATGTACACAATGAAGGATACTCTCTCTCAGTGGACACATGTACACAATGAAGGATACTCTCTCTCTCAGTGGACACATGTACACAATGAAGGATACTCTCTCTCAGTGGACACATGTACACAATGAAGGATACTCTCTCTCAGTGGACACATGTACACAATGAAGGATACTCCCTCTCTCAGTGGACACATGTACACAATGAAGGATACTCTCTCTCAGTGGACACATGAACACAATGAAGGATACTCTCTCTCAGTGGACACATGAACACAATGAAGGGTACTCTCTCTCTCAGTGGACACATGAACACAATGAAGGGTACTCTCTCTCTCTCAGTGGACACATGAACACAATGAAGGATACTCTCTCTCAGTGGACACATGAACACAATGAAGGATACTCTCTCTCTCTCAGTGGACACATGAACACAATGAAGGGTACTCTCTCTCTCAGTGGACACATGAACACAATGAAGGGTACTCTCTCTCAGTGGACACATGAACACAATGAAGGGTACTCTCTCTCAGTGGACACATGAACACAATGAAGGGTACTCTCTCTCTCAGTGGACACATGAACACAATGAAGGGTACTCTCTCTCAGTGGACACATGAACACAATGAAGGGTACTCTCTCTCTCAGTGGACACATGAACACAATGAAGGGTACTCTCTCTCTCAGCACAAGTGGACACATGTACACAATGACACATGTACACAATGACACATGTAGACAATGACACATATACACAATGACACATGTAGACAATGCAAAACTGGACACATGTACACAATGACACATGTACACAATGCAAAAGTGGACACATGTACACAATGACACATGTAGACAATGCAAAAGTGGACACATGTACACAATGACACATGTAGACAATGCAAACGTGGACACATGTACATGTAGACAATGACACATGTAGACAATGACACATGTACACAATGACACATGTACACAATGCAAAAGTGGACACATGTACACAGTGACAATGTACAGTGGACACATGTAGACAATGACCCATGTACACACCCCCTCCCCTACTCAGTGGACACATGTACACAATGACAGTGTACAAAAGTGGACACATGTACACAATGACACATGTAGACAATGACACATGTACACAATGCAAAAGTGGACACATGTAGACAATGACACATGTAGACACATGACACATGTACACAATGCACACATGTACACACATGTACACACATGCAAAAGTGGACACATGTAGACAATGACACATGTACACAAGTGCAAAAGTGGACACATGTACACAATGCAAAAGTGGACACATGTACATCTAGACAATGACACATGTACACAATGCAAAAGTGGACACATGTACATGTAGCTCAAGTGGACACATGTACACAATGACACATGTACACAGTGCAAAAGTGGACACATGTACACAATGCAAAAGTGGACACATGTACACAATGACACATGTACACAATGCAAAAGTGGACACATGTAGACAATGCACACATGTACACAATGACACATGTACACAATGAAAAGTGGACACATGTAGACACACATGTACACAGTGTGGACACATGTACACAATGACACATGTACACAATGACACATGTACACAATGACACATGTACACAATGCAAAAGTGGACACATGTACACAATGCAAAAGTGGACACATGTAGACAATGACACATGTACACAATGCAAAAGTGGACATAAAGTTGTGTCACCAGTAACTGTTGAAGGCAACGTCGTCCTTAGGACAAAATCTAAATGCAGCGTCACTCTAACCATCAGACACTTCAGGCCTGCTACATGCTAGCTTTCTTCTTAATCATTGGCAAGCTATCACACAAGACACAACATCTTTCTTTCTCTCTCCATTCCTGTCTCTCTCTCTTCCTTCCTCTCTCTGTCTACATAATACATTTCAAAACACATGCTAGCTTTCTTCTTAATCATTGGCAAGCTATCACACAAGACACAACATCTTTCTTTCTCTCTCCATTCCTGTCTCTCTCTCTTCCTTCCTCTCTCTGTCTACATAATACATTTCAAAACACATACTAGCTTTCTTCTTAATCATTGGCAAGCTATCACACAAGACACAACATCTTTCTTTCTCTCTCCATTCCTGTCTCTCTCTCTTCCTTCCTCTCTCTGTCTACATAATACATTTCAAAACACATACTTAAGGGGCCCGGGAAAAACACAACATAAAATCTCAGGCCATTCCTATAGTGTTTGTGGAAACCAAGCTCCAACAGCAAGTGTTGCAGTAGATAATATGGATAGTGTTTGTGGAAACCAAGCTCCAAGTGTTGCATGCAGTAGATAATATGGATAGTGTTTGTGGAAACCAAGCTCCAAGTATTGCAGTAGATAATATGGATAGTGTTTGTGGAAACAAGCTCCAAGAGCAAGTGTTGCAGTAGATAATATGGATAGTGTTTGTGGAAACCAAGCTCCAAGAGCAAGTGTTGCAGTAGATAATATGGATAGTGTTTGTGGAAACCAAGCTCCAAGAGCAAGTGTTGCAGTAGATAATATGGATAGTGTTTGTGGAAACCAAGCTCCAAGAGCAAGTGTTGCAGTAGATAATATGGATAGTGTTTGTGGAAACCAAGCTCAAAGTGTTGCAGTAGATAATATGGATAGTGTTTGTGGAAACCAAGCTCAAAGTGTTGCAGTAGATAATATGGATAGTTTGTGGAAACAAGCTCCAAGTGTTGCAGTAGATAATATGGATAGTTTGTGGAAACAAGCTCCAAGTGTTGCAGTAGATAATATGGATAGTGTTTGTGGAAACCAAGCTCCAAGTGTTGCATGCAGTAGATAATAATTATGGATAGTGTTTGTGGAAACCAAGCTCCAAGTGTTGCAGTAGATAATATGGATAGTGTTTGTGGAAACCAAGCTCCAAGTGTTGCAGTAGATAATATGGATAGTGTTTGTGGAAACCAAGCTCCAAGAGCAAGTGTTGCAGTAGATAATAATTATGGATAGTGTTTGTGGAAACCAAGCTCCAAGTGTTGCAGTAGATAATATGGATAGTGTTTGTGGAAACCAAGCTCCAAGTGTTGCAGTAGATAATATGGATAGTTTGTGGAAACAAGCTCCAAGAGCAAGTGTTGCAGTAGATAATATGGATAGTGTTTGTGGAAACCAAGCTCCAAAAGTTGCATGCAGTAGATAATAATTATGGATAGTGTTTGTGGAAACCAAGCTCCAAGTATTGCAGTAGATAATATGGATAGTGTTTGTGGAAACCAAGCTCCAAGTGTTGCAGTAGATAATATGGATAGTTTGTGGAAACCAAGCTCCAAGAGCAAGTGTTGCAGTAGCGAATCCTCCAGGTCATCTGTCAGTCACCTGTCATGTAAGTCATCTGTCATGTCAGTCATGCCATATGTCAGTCATCTGTCATGTCAGTCATCTGTCAGTCATCCAGCACACAGTCACGCCAGTCCTCCAGGTCAGCTGTCAGTCATCTGTTAGTCATCTGTCAGTCATGTTAGTCATCTATCAGTCATCTGTTAGTCATCAGTCAGTCATCTGTTAGTCATTTGTTAGTCATCTGTCAGTCATCTGTTAGTCATCTGTCAGTCAGCTGTCAGTCATCTGTTAGTCATCTGCCATGTCAGTCATCTGTCCGTCATCTGTTAGTCATCTGCCAGTCACCTGTTAGTCATCAGTCATCTGTCAGTCATCTAGGAGTCATCTGTCAGTCACCTATCAGTCATCTGTTAGTCATCAGTCATGTGAGTCATGTGTCAGTCATCAGTCATCTGCCATGTCAGTCATGTCAGTTCAGTCAGGTGTCAGTCAGGTGTCACATCAGTCATATGCCAGTCATGTCAGTCATATGTCAGTCATGTGCCATGTCAGTCATGTATCATGTCAGTCATATGCCATGTCAGCCATCTATCATGTCAGTCATCTGTCATGTCAGTCATTTGTCAGTCATGTGTCATGTCAGTCATCCAGTACGCTGTCCAGCCAGTCCTCCAGGTCAGCTGACTCTGCCACCATCTTGGGTGCCACCAACACACAACACGAAACATTGGGTCATGAAACAAAACTGTATTTTTACTGATAATAACACAACACGAAACATCGGGTCATGAAACAAAACTGTATCTTTACTGATAATAACACAACACGAAACATTGGGTCATGAAACAAAACACTATGTTTACTGATAATAACACAACAACAACATGAAACAACAAGATGAACAGTGTATCTTTACTGATAATAACACAACAACAACCTGAAACATCGGGTCATAAAGCAAAACATTGTATGTTTACTGATAATAACAACAAGAACAACAACAAGATGAACACTGTATGGTTACTGATAACAACAACAAGAACAAGATGAACACTGTATGTTTACTGATAACAACAACAAGATGAAACAACTAGTGGAACACTGTTTTTACTTGATAACAAACAACATAGACAAAAACAAGATGAACTGTATGTTTACTGATAATAAATAACATGAAACAACAAGCTTGAACACTGTAGTTACGGGATAATACAACAACAACAAGATGAACACGGTATGTTTACTGATAAAACCAAGATGAAAACAACAAGGGAAAACACTGTATGTTTACTGATAAACAACAACAGATGATGAAACAACTAGCAGGACACTGGTATGTTTATTGATAACAACAACATGAAACAAACAAGATGACTGTATGTTTACTGATAATAACTAACATGAAAACACAAGAGAACACTGTATGTTTACTGATAATAACAACAACAACAGGATGAACACTGTATGTCTTACTGATAATAACACAACAAACAACATGAAAAACAAGATGAACACCTGTATGTTACTGATTAATAACAACAACAGATGACACTGTATTTTTATGATAATAACAACAACAAGATGAACACTGTATGTTTACTGGATACATAAACAACAACAACAAGATGAACACTGTAGTTTACTGATAATACAACAACAAACAAGATGAACATGTATGTTACTGGCAATAAAACAACAAGAAGATGAAACTGTATGTTTATGATAATAAACACCAAAACAACAAGATCGAACACTGTATGTTATGATAATAACAACAACAACACAACAAGATGAAAACTGGTAGTTTACTGATAATAACAAACAACAACAAGTAAGATGAACATGTAGGCTTACTGATACATAACAACAAACAAAAGATGAACACTGTATGTGTACGGATAAATAACACAACAACAAGCAAGATGAACACTGTATGTTACTGATAATAACAACAACAACAAGATGAACACTGTTATGTTTACTGATAATAACAACAACAACAAGATGAAACACTGTATGTTTACATGATAAACAACAACAACAGACTCAAAAGGAAGGGTACTGGTAGTGCCAAGAGACGGCAAACCAGAGCCGAAATTGACGTCGACTTAAGCACGAATACTCGTTGTAACTTCGGACAGGAGAGAACATCTTTGTGAAAGGGGGGGGAGGAACCACGAGATTGACACCGGGTTTAAATGGCCGAGGCAGAAGAGAGACTTCCCCTGCTTCGCTGAGCGCTGTAACTCCAAGGTGGCTAGGCAATATTCAGTACTGCAGTGACGCGGTCAGCATCACTCGATGAAACACGACGGGTTTAGAGGGTCGGCAAGAATGCCGGCGCGACCTTTGTTGGCGACACCCGCTTTGTTTTCGGACCATGATCAAATAGGCCTGTGGATGGATACGGATATGGTAGGTTTACTGGACACTCCCTTATGGCTTGCGATTGAAACATGCGTTTACTTTCATTAAATCGACGGGAATTCGAGTCTCGCAATAAAGAGAAGATCATTATTTAATTACAGTTAAAAAAAAAAGTATGACGTTATCTGCTTACAAGAAACAACAGTGACAAAAGAAGTAATTGAACAATGGAAACAAGAATGGGGTGGTGGTAAACTTATATGGAATGACTTTAGTGCTCATAGTTCGGGGCAAATTATCCTGTTTCGAAAAGATTTAGTTGAGAAATGTGAAACTGTGTACAATTCTCGTAGAATATTAGCCATAGAAGCTGAACTATCACAGAGAAAAATTACCATCAAAAATGTGTATGCTCCAAACGATATTCCTGAGAAGATCGTTTTCTTTAATGAGCTTGATAATGTAATATCTAATCTATTGTTAGAAAACATTATTATTTGTCGAGATTTCAATTGTGTCTTAAATAATGATGTTGATATCGTTGCAAGGGTACCACATGCAAAAGCCACTGTGGAAAAATTCCGTGATCTGTTGGGTAGCCACAGTCTGTT
The DNA here is from genome assembly GCA_017654935.2 of Phymorhynchus buccinoides. Classification (NCBI taxonomy): domain Eukaryota; kingdom Metazoa; phylum Mollusca; class Gastropoda; order Neogastropoda; family Raphitomidae; genus Phymorhynchus; species Phymorhynchus buccinoides. The sequence goes on from JAGGCT020004145.1 coordinate 185,950, forward strand.
CGATGTCTGGAGGCTGTTCCATCCCCAGGAAAAAGAATTTACCTGGAGTACAAAATCACCTTTCTTAGCAAGAAGACTCGATTATATAATAGCTAGCTTCTGATGTATTTGACAAAGCGTTGGAAGCCAGCATTCATTCTATGCCGTTCACTGACCATAGAGCATGTTCTATCACAGTAAAATTTAGCAATATTAAAACGGGGCCTGGCTTATGGAAATTTAATAATTCTTTACTTAGAGACCAGGTCTATGTTAATGAAATGAACAAATTGATAGAGATTGGAGGGGCACACGGGAGCATCAGAAATGCAAGAAGGCCCTGACTATCAAATGGAATGGGAAACTTTGAAATTGAAAATTAAAAACTTCACTCTCGATTATAGTAAACTTAAAAGCATTGAGAGGAAAAATGAGCTATTAGACCTATATTGCAGACTGAATGACATAGACACTGAGCTGGCAATAAATCCCCATTGTCTTAAGACTCAAAGCGAACGCTCTCAGCTAACTTTAAAAATGGAAATACTTGAAAATTACAAAGCTCGAGCAGCTCAAATAAGATCACGGGTGAAATGGGTAGAAGAGGGAGAAAAAAAACACTAAATATTTTCTCAATTTAGAAAGCAAAGAGCAAATGCGTAAAGTAATGGGAAGGGATTTTAGGAGAAAAAATATTAAGGTAGTAACTGATCAATCAGAAATAATGAAAGGCAAAAGAATACTGTTAGAAATTTATATTTTAAGAAGAAGATAAGCAGGGGAAGGGCTGGTGCAAAAAGTGATGCCTTTATGGCAAATGCTAATCTCCCTCAAGTGTCTGATTCTCAGAAAAGCAGTCTGACTCAGTTGTTGAAGGCACGCAGGTTAACGGAACATGAAACTACGCTGCATTAAACGTGTCTCATAATGGGTCATCACAGGAAGCGATGGTATTTACTGTAGAATTTTCAGTCTTTTGGCAAAAGCTTAAAAAAATCTTAATTTATCATCAATTTAGCGTTTGAGAAGCGGGAGCACTATCAATTACGCAACGAAAAGGCCGTTATTACTTTGATACATAAGGTAAGAATCGCCTAGAAACAATAATTAAAAAATTGGAGACCAATTTCTTAACAAATAGTGATTATAACATTTTGACTAAGGTATGGCTATCCGCTTGGGAGACAGTAATACATGATATTGTGAATACGATCAAGTGGGGTCATACAGCTAAAGTTATTGAGGATCTATAGATGATGTATAGAGCAACTTAATATAGAGGATAAACCTGGCTTGCTGGTAAATATTGATTCTTCTCAAGATTTGATCGCATATCCAAGGACATCTGATAATTGCCTTTAAGAAGTTTGGTTTCGGTCGACTTTAGAACTGGAGTGGAAGGTGAAATGTCCATGCACAAGTTGGATTTAAGTACAGTGGCTGGATATCAGAGTATTTTCAGTTGATTCAGGAATTCGGCAAGGTTATTGTCCTTGTTACCTTTGAGGTTTGCAGTGGCCATAGAACTCATCAGCAATTAAAATCAGACTACTGTAATGTATTAAGAGCTACATTTATGGACATTCGAAATTGACTTACTTGCCAGTCTTATAAAAATCGCACTTTACGCTGATGAGTAACCTGTTTTTAAGAGATGAAATTGGATATGCAGCACGCGCTTACATAATGAAGAATCTCCTAGGTCGCAGGATTGGGTACTAAACCAGAATAAATATACGAGAAATGTGGTGAAGTAGAAGTATTTTGTAATGATTCTTCTATGGTTTGTTTGGAAAAAAGAGTTAAAAATTTGGGAATTGATTTTGAAAATGACAAATCAGCTTCTCTGTGGAAGAGAATTGGCTACAGAAAATTGATACTGTCAAAAGAATTATTCATTCATGGGAAAAACGAAAATTAAGCAATCATGGAGGAAACTATGTGTTATAAAAACTTTCCTAATTTAACAGGTTGTTTCCATGTATTTTATGCAAGCCTTTCATCATTCCAGATGATGAATTGATTGAAATCAACCGACTACTGTTTAGGTTTCTCTCGGAGAAAACAGTGCAACTGTAATAAAAAGGGCATTGAAAAAAAGTAAAAAAAGAACAGTTCTATGTAGTGAATTTGAGTAGGTGGTTTGAAAATGATAGACATCAGGCAAATGCAGATATTATTCATTTGCAGTGCGGCAGTGCGACTTTGCACACAAATGAAGAACAGAGAAGGACGTTAATCCCAACAAAAAACTTTTTACGTTTGGGGATAAAATTACTTCTGTTTTATGCAAATGCAAGTAGTGCTGTATTTAAGAAGTTTCAACATATTCGTTCAACCTCTGGAGAACTGTATTAAAAATGTAGTGGATCATAACAAAATCAATCGTTTTTCATCTCTCTTGTGGAACAACCTTTAATATAAAATACAGAGGAAACGTTTACTTTTTTCTTCATGACTGGAAGATTCAAGCATCACTACTTAATGTCAAGATTTCAGGAAATGCTATGAATACAATTTAGAACATGGCAGTCCGTAGTTATGTTTCTACAGTTGATGAGCGAGATAGGCAACAACCTGATTTAGCAGCCCCTCCCTGTTTTGTAACACAAAATAATTTACATGCAGAGATTTTCGTAAACAATTATGGTTTAAGCAGTGTTTTATTTCTGCGCCGTAGGTTTTTGGAAGAACAAACTTGGGCTAGAGTTAACTAAGAAAACACTGGTTGTACCCCACATCAGTGCACAAAAGAAACAAGACTCAGATTGTTACACTGGAAAAGTTTACATAAAGATATCCACGACTATAATGTTGTGCCAAGATGAAAAACAAGAAATGATAAACAAAAGCTCTTATTCGTCCCGACGAAGCTAGACTATATTGAACATAACATATATCCCACGAACCATAATGGTGTGTGAGATGAAAAAAGAATGATAAACAAATGCTCTTATTTCCCGACGAAGTAGACATATTTGAACACTTCTCTTTTTATTATGTCCATATATATGTGTTAATTATTATGGTGGAGATATATCTGCCAGTTTATAAGGGTACAGTATAACGTGTTAAATGACATTTTCTGTTGCTGATGCTCTGTTTGGAAAATTATCAGATAAAAAAGTAAAAGAATTTAACTTTGAACAAAATTAATCATGTTATTTTGATTGCAAAAATGTGCATAAGTATTTTAAAAAACCCAGAATCAGCAGTGCCTTGTCAATAATAGTTGAAAACCAATACAATACAGACATGTTTAAGCTGTTTGGGTGAGTGGATACACAGTCTTTCTTCCGTTTACTCCTCTTACACGCCCTTGCCACTTTCCTTTCTCTGAGCAAGGGCCGTGGGCTCTGGGGAGCATGAACATGGAAAGGAACCACTCTCGATTAAGCCTCCGGATCTGAAATTGCAAGTCTGTTTCCCAATTGAAGCAAAAACAGAATAAAGTGCATTTTGTATGGTCAATGAGATTTAAAAGGGAAAAAAAAATCAAGACCAACACAATAATTGTTTAAGTGACTTAGTGTTGTTGTTAGGTTTACAGCCTTACTCCGTTCACTCCTCCTACACGCTCTTGCTCACTTCTGCAAGGGTCGGAGGCGCTTGGGAGATGAACCTGGAAAGGTCCCACCCCCCCCCCCCTCCCAATATTTCCCCCCCCGCCCAAAAAAAGAAGAAGCTGCAACTATTCTTTATTCTAAGTTGTGAATTTTCCATATAACATATAACTATGTCTATGTTGACTTTTTCTGTTCAATGTTACAGCTACAGTGGACCCGTTCGGTCTAGATGCGCGGATAATTGACAAACTGCGGCCTCTATCTTTGGGTTTTCTTGTGTGCGCATTATACACACTATGGACAAAGACAGAATGAATTGGCGTCAGTACACATACACAGATCAGTAAGAAACCCAGACATCTATGTATCCAAAAATGTAAACATTAATTAGTTCACCACAAATGTCCATTCCTAGTATACACACACACATGGAAAATGCAGAGAGGAGAGGTAGAGAGAGAAAGAGAGCGAGAGAGACAGAGAGAGAGAGACCGAGAGAGAGAGAGAGAGAGATGAGAGAGAGAGAGGACAGAGACAGAGACAGAGAGAGACAGAGCGAGAGAGAGGGGTTAGAGAGAGAAAGAGAGAGGAGACAGAGAGATGAGAGACAGAGAGAGAGGAGAGAGAGAGAGAGGAAATGAGGAGAGAGAGGACAGAGGAGAGAGAGAGAGGTATGAGGAGAGAGAAAGAGAGAGAGGGAAAGAGAGAGAGATAGGGAGAGAACGAGAGAGAGAGAGAGAGAGAGAGTGAGAGAGGAGAATAGAGAGAGGTAGAGAGAGAGGCTAGAGAGAGAAAGAGAGAGAGGTAGAGAGAGAAAGAGAGAGAGGTTTAGAGAGAGAAAGAGAGAGAGATAGAGAGAGAAAAGAAGAGAGTATGAGAGAGAGAGAGAGAAAGAGAGTAGAGAAGAAAGAGAGGTAGAGAGAGAAAGAGACGAAGAAAGAATAGAAAGAGAGAGAGAGCGAGAAGAGAGAGAGAGAAAGAGAAAGAGAGTAGATAGAGATGAGAAAGAGAGAGAGGTAAGAGAGAGAAAAGAGAGAGAGAGAGAGAAAAGCGAGAGAGGTAGAGAGAGAAAGAGAAGAGAGAAAATATAAGAAAAAACAACGAAAGAAAAAGAAAAGAAAGAAAAAAAGGAAAAAAGATGAGCCCGCCCAAAAAAAAAAAAAAAAAGAAGAAAAAAAAAGGAAAACAAAAAGAAGGCCGGGGGACAGGGAGGGTTTAAAAAACAACAAACAACAACATGAAACACCAGATGAACACTGTATGTTTACTGCTAATAACACACAAACAACATGAAACAAACACGAATGAACACTTGTATGTTTAATGATAATAATAAACAACATGAAACAACAAGATGAAAACACGTATGTTTACTGATAATTAACACAACAACAAACAACATGAAAACAACGATTGAACCACGTATGTTTATCTGATTAATAATAACAAACATGAAAACCAAAAGAGAACACTGTAGGTTACTGATAAATAACACAACAACAAAAACATGAAACAACACGATGAACACTGTATGTTTACTGATAATAATAACATGAAACAACAGTGAACACTGTATGTTATGATAATAACACAACAACAAACATGAAACAAACAAGATGAACACTGTATGTTTAACGATAATAACAACAACAAAACAAAACAAGAAAGCCAACAAGATGAAACACTGTATGTTTACTGACAATAACAACAACAACAACAACACGAAGCAACAAGATGAACACGGTATGGTTACTGATAATAACCCACAACAACCCAACAACCTCGAAACAACACGATGAACACTGATGTTTACTAATTACACAACCATCATGAAACCAGACAATGAACACTGCATGTTTACTGATAATAACAACAACAACAACAACAAGAAGCAAAAGCATGAACACGATGTTTACGATAATAACAACAACAACAACAACACGAAGCAACAAGATGAACACTGTATTTTACTGATAATAACACCAACAACAATACATGAAACAAACACGATGAACACTGTATGTTTACTAATTACACAACATCATGAAAACAAGATGAACACTGCAGTTTACT